>CAUYPK010089116.1:0-12549 GCA_963574355.1 Loris lydekkerianus
CTGACTTATCCTTCCCAAGAGCCCAGGTAGTAACCTCAGCTCCACTGCACAAGTGTGTTGGAACCACAAGTTCTCTGAGAGGCAGCAAAGTGGCCCGAGCTGCCCCTGACAGTACAGGGCATGGGGGTGGCTGACAGGAGAGAGGCCTGTGGCACCAGACTGCCTCCACTTCCACACTCCTTTCTCAGAGGGCTTCATGCCAAACCAACAGCCTTTTCGTTTAAAACATCTTCAGAGTGGGAAAGGGGCCACTTCTGGCTTTGCTAGCAATAACTGACCTTCAGTTTACTCTTCTGAAGGAGCAGGGACTCAGCATAGAATTCACTTTAAATGGGGTTGAAGGAGTCTCCCTCCTCTATGTGAAAAGAAAATAGTTTTATTCTTTCTGACTTTTTAACTTAACTGTTTGGCTCATTTCCAGTTAGTATGAATGAACATAATAATTTTCTACTTGGGAGTTGAAGAGCGCAGGGGCGTCAGCGCTTGTCATTGGGGGATATGATGTGTCTGCCCTTTGTGTGGACTTCATTACCATTAAGTTCTTTCTGGGCTTCATGGAAATGCTCTTGTTCCATTCTGATGACTCCCAGGTTTCAGGCACCAAGGTGACCGTGCAGTCCACTAAAAAACATGGCAACACCTATTCTCAAGTTTCTTTAAATTTTATTCTCAAAGACAACTTAAGTAGTTGATCATACAACTTGTATTACTTCATCCTAAATTAAATTGGTAAGACATGGGATTAGTTTTTGCTGCTATTCAGAAACTGTAAACTAGGAAAAGGTTGGTATGAAAATAATCCCTTTCCCGTCCTCAATGTACATAGTTCAGCTCTTTGTTACATTTAAACTATGTTCATGGACATCAGTCTGTTTTGGACTCACCTATAGTGTTAAAGATGGAAATAAAACCATTAATTTGAACAAAATCTCCTTTTCATGCATTCATTTGCTCTTTGGAATCAAAAATCTCCTCCCACTCCTGCTTCCCCATTGCTGAGGTACATGGGTCTCATCTGCCTCGCTCTTGGTGCGACGTGCATCAGTGTATTTGGGACGGCCACTTATCCAGAAGCCATTCTTAGAGCAGGGCAACAGCAGGCCCTAGACTCCCTGAGGGAACAGAGGGGCTATCTGTGTGGTGTGGAAGCCACACTGGGAGGCGGTACTGAGCAGGAAACCCGGCTGTGCAGTGCGTCTGCCCTCCCTGTGCCCACCCCATGCCCAGCCGGCAGTCCCAGGGACTGTTGGAACAGCCACCTTGCTGGGTGCCTGGGAATCAGGATCTACCTTCCGATGGAGATGGTTTGATCCCCAGGCTCCTGGCGGTACACTTGGCTCTGGTGGCTATCTAGACACTCAGCTGCATTGCTGCCCTCCTGGAGCATGTTTATTACTGAGGGACACCGTCCCCTGAGCCAGTAGGAAATCAAAAGTGGCAGTAGGAATCAGGAGAGCCAAAAGAAAGTTGAGCCTGTCTGGGAGTGTTTCCCTGAGGAAGGGATTTAGAGTTGCCAAGGTCCGGGGAGTTCTCTAGCAAAAGAGATCCCAAGTCCAGGCCCTATTTTTAATTTTTTGAAGGAACTCCACGCTATTTTACATACTGGTTGTACGAATATGTATTCTACCCCCAGAGTGTTAGGGTTCCCCTTTCTCCATTATCTTCACCAGCATTTGTTACTTTTTGATTTTCTGATACTACCCCTTCTAACTGCAGGTGCGCTGGTAGCCAGTTGTGGTTTGATCTGCATTTTCCTGATAGTCTGATTGCTTGGTTATGTGTCGAATAATCTCTAGATGACACTGTGTACTTCCCATTGCATCATATTGGGGAGCATTGTCACAGTAACTCTGTGGAGAGAAGTACATGTCAGCATTACTTACATTTTCATTTTCACAGTTGCTTACTTTGCAGTTTTGTGTATTATTTAGAACTGCATTAAGCTATAATGTAGGAAAAACACAACTGCTTTGGCTTATGTAAGTTTTAAGAGTTCTGGGTTAAATTGGTAATTTGAATACACATCTAATTTTGCTCCCATAAAACCCACCCCAGCTTTTTTTTTATTTTTTTGAGATAGCCTCTCACTCTTATCCTGGGTAGAATGCCGT
The DNA here is from genome assembly GCA_963574355.1 of Loris lydekkerianus. Classification (NCBI taxonomy): domain Eukaryota; kingdom Metazoa; phylum Chordata; class Mammalia; order Primates; family Lorisidae; genus Loris; species Loris lydekkerianus. The sequence continues at coordinate 2,112 of CAUYPK010089116.1, forward strand.
GGCGTCATAGCTCACAGCACGCAACCTCAAACTCTTGGACTTAAGCGATTCTCTTGCCTCAGCCTCCCAAGTAGTTGGGTCTACAGGCACCCACCACAACACCTGGCTATTTTTGTTGTTGCAGTTTTCGTCATTTTGCTGGCACAGGCCGGGTTCTAACCCGCCACCCCCAGTGTATGTGGCTGGTGCCATAACCACTGTGCTACAGGTGCCGAGCCTAGTTTTTCTGTTTTTAGTAGTGATGAGGTCTCATTCTTCCTCAGGCTGGTCTTAAATACCTTAGCTCAAGTAAACCACCTGCCTCACCCTCCCAGAGTGTTAGGATTACAAGTGTGACCCACCTCACCTGGCCTCAATAGTTAAGTTTTTGAAAATTTTTGCAGGGATGATCTTGCTATGTTACCCCAGCTGGTCTTGAATTCCTGGCCTCCAGGAGTGATCCTCCCATCTTGGCCTCTCAAATTGCTGATTACAGGTGTGAGCTACTGTGCCTGGCCCCAGTTCATTCTATAGAGTAATCAGAACTTCAAGAATTGGCAGTTCAAGATAAATCTTGAACTGAAGGGAACAACAAAATAACTAAGATTGGGGTGAACTCCCTTGAGAAGCAGAGTCTGGGTTCTCAGCCTTTCATTCTGCCAAACACCAATTCCACCACCCCATGAACATTCTGGAGGTGTGATCTCTGCTGACGCTGTTGAACATCGGAAGGCTTCAGATACTACTGGGAATAGGAGGCAAGTGGTGAAAGCAGAGTGAACACTGCTCTAGCTTCTGTCCACTTGGCTCCCAGCACCACCAGTAGCCAACCCCCCTTCTCTAGCAGGAGCTCATATGACTCTTGCCTACAAGTCGTCTTTTTGTGGTAATGTTTCTCATATATATTCTCTACCCTTTTACTTTCAGATTTTCTGTGTCCTTAGGTTATGTCTATTGTAAGTAGCATTGGTTTGCTTTTCAGGAATCCCTTTGGACAATCTTTTATCTTTTTTCCTTTTTAATTTGGTATGTTATAGTTTTGTAGAATTATCTAATATATTTAGATTCATCTCTATGTCTCTTTGACACACACCTGTTTTGTGGGGATTTTTTTTTTCTGTCTTGCAAGATCATACAAAATTCTTCATTTTCCCTTTTGTTCTTCCTATATTGGAAATGTATTTAGGGTTTTTTTTTTTTTAATCTTTTAGCAGTTATTGAATTTATAACGCATCCTTGATAAACTGTCTAGTAACAATACTTTTATTACTTCCCTGAGAATGTAAAAGCCTAAAAATTTAACTCCATTTGCTACTTCCTATCTTTTTCATTAGAGTTGCCTTCCATTTTAATTTCACATAAATTGTAAACCTCAGGAAATTATTATTATTTACTTCTAGGCTCAAGCAGTCCTCCTTCCTCAGCCTCTCAAGTAGCCAGGATGACAGGTACATGTTACTACATGGAGCTAATTATTTTTTGAAAAGACAAGTCTCCCTGTTGTTTCCCAAAGTGGCGAGATTACCAAAATGAGCCACTGGACCTCATCATCTATTACTTTCTTTTAGAGACAGGGTCTGGCTCTGTTGCCTAGGGTGAAGTGCAGCAGCACACTCAGCTCATGGTAGCTGTAGCCTTGAACTCTTGGGCTGAAAGGATCCGCCTACCTCAGCCTCCCAAGTAGCTGGAACTACAGACTCATACCACCACAAATGGCTAATTTTTAATTTTTTTGCTGAGATGGGGTCTCAACTACATTGCCCAGGTTGGTCTTAACTCCTGGGCTGAAGCGATCCACCTGTCTTGGCCTCCTAGAGTGCTGGGATTTGATTACAGGGGATTAGATTACAGGCATGAGCCACTATGTCCAAGGAAATTGTTTTTTTTTTTTTTTTAAGAGGCAGCCTCAGTAGAGTGCTGTAACATCACAGCTCACAGCAACCTCCAGCTCTTGGGTTTAGACGATTCTCTTGCCTCAGCCTCCAGAGTAGCTGGGACTACAGGTGCCCGCCACAATGCCTAGCTATTTTTTTCTTGCAGTTTGGCTAGGGCTGGGTTCAAACCCACCACCCTCAGTATATGGTGCTGGCGCCCTACTCACTGAGCCACAGGCACCACCCAGAAATTGTTTTCTATGGTTAATATTATTGTACTTTTACCTACATACTTTTCTTTTGGTCTTTAATCCTCTTTTCATTTCCATCTGTAAAAATGTTCATTCTGCCTAAGGAATTTTTTTTTTGGGGGGGGGGGCTGGGGCTGGGTTTGAACCTGCCACCTCCCGTATGTGGGGCCAGCACCCTACTTCTTTGACCCACAAGTGCTGCCCAATGCCTAATGAACTCTTAATACTTTTACTGAGTTCCTAATGGGAATAAATTCTATTTTTTGTTAATCTGAAAAATTAAAAAACGTTATTTTATCTTCATTCCTGTATTTTTTTTTTTTCTGAGTAAAAACCTATAAGTTGCTGCCCAATATGTGAACCATGAGCATAAATAGCTTCCGTGTACTTGAAACATGGCAAATCTGGATGAGAAGCTGTCACACAACTTCAAAGACTTGGTATGAAAAAAAAAAGACTGCAAAATATTTTAATATTTTATACCGATAACATGGTGAAATACTTTTTTGGAGGGGGGCAAGTTTTTGGCAGGTTTGAACCTGCCACCTCTGGTGTATGGGGCTGGTACCATACTCTTTTAAGCCACAGGTGCCACCCCCTCCGCCCTTTTTTTTTTTTTAAGGCAGTCTCACTGGGGCTGTGGTGTCACAGCTCACAGCAACCTCAAACTCCTGGGCTTAATTGATTCTCTTGCTTCAGCCTCCCAAGTAGCTGGGACTACAGGCGCCTACCACAACACCTGGCTATTTTTTTGTTGTTGCAGTTGTTGTTTGGCAGGCCCCGGGCCAGGTTCAAACCCACCAAGCTCCGGTGTATGTGGCTGGTGCCCTAGCTACTGAGCTACAGGCACCAAGCCAATACTTTTAATATATTAAGTAAACATTAAGATGGTTAGTGATTTTAAGTTGGCAGTTTTCTTTCGATTACTCCCTTTTCTAGTAGCTTCATTTCTGTTGAGCAGTCACATACATTTGAAAGCTTCTGAATTTTTTCTCATACTACTTTTAAGCTTTTTTTCATTGTTTTTAGCAGTTTGCTCATGATGTCTGCTTTCTAAATAGTTTTCTTAATTTTCTCTTGAAATGCTTCTAATTAATTCCTTTAACAATTTTGGCTATATTTCAAATTTCCAAGATTGCTTTTTCAGGCATTATTAGTAGAGATTATTAGTAGGTTTTTGAAATTTTCTTCGGTCCTCTCCATTAACAGTTTGTTCTTCCCACTCTTGGTACGTAACATCTTTTTGTCTCTGAGCTATATCTTAAATGCTTGTTGATCCTTAGCTCTCTTCATGTTTATAAGTATCATGTTTAAAATGTTAAAGCTCCACGAGGGCAGAACTTACTGACCTACAAGTAGCCTTCCTTGCATTGTTCAGTTTCTGGTGCTCTGTCTTAGGGGACAGGCTTAGGTTCCATGGTTCTGCTTGGGTCATGGAAGTGTTCTTTTTGTGTACTTAATAATGCCAGAAATTAGAAAAGCCCTCTTTTAAGGGCATTAATCCCAGGCTGGGCAGCTGGCTCTGTTCTATAATCCTAGCCTCTTGAGAGGCTGAGGCAGATGGAATGCCTGAGCTTAGGAGTTCGAGACCAACCTGAGTAAGAGCGAGACCCTGTCTCTATTAAAAGAGAAAAAATAGCTGATAGCTGGGCATTTGTGTTTGGCACCTTTAGTCCCAGCTACTGGGGAGGGTGAAGTAGAAGATTTGCTTGAGCCCAGGTGTTGAAAGTTGCTGTGAGCTGTGATGTTACAGCACTCTAGCCTGGGCAACTAGAGACTCTTAAGTAAATAAATAAAAATAAGGGCACTGATTTCACTTAGGAGGGTTCTGCCATGACATAATCACTCATAACAGCCTCACCACCCCCTAATACCATCACATTGGTGACTAGGTTTCAACACATAAATTTTGGGGGACACAACCATTCAGATCCCAGCAGGGAAGATAATGAAAAAGGCTGAGAGGCACTGCTTTATCTTCTGTTCCATCAGTTCTCTACCAGGAACACCTCCACCCCTGTGAGGCTTTGTCACTGTCTCCTGACCCCCACTCTGGCTCCTCTGCCATCTATTCTCTACACAATAGCCAGAGTTCTCTGGAAAATATACATCTGACCGTGACACCCCTTGTTCAAAACCCTCCACAGCTTCCAGATGCTGGAAATAAAACTTAAGCACCTTCTGGAGGCCATAGGTCCTGTCATTTTCACTTGCTCTAGCCATGTGGCTTTTGTGGGTTCTTGGGACATGCTGAGCTTTTCCTGCCCCCGATTCTTGCATTTCTGTCAGTCCTTTGCTCTGAGTGAATGGCACTGGCTGAGATCAGCAGCACCTCAGGGAGGCCTTCCCTATCCCCACCCCTCTTTCAATTGTATCACCCAACGCTCTGTTGGTACCCAAGTCGCATGTGAGTGGCACTGAACGGGAATCTGGGCTCTACCTCTGCTATTGGGGTGGCTCTGGGCAAATCCCTTAACATCTTTGAACCTCAGCTTCCCATCTATAACCAGGGCTATTTTGAGGGTGGCTGTGTGGATTAGATGAGATGCAGAGGCAGAGTGGTCGGTTGATGATTTCAGGGCAAATGGCCATTATTACATCATTCATTGATTCAGCACACACTACAGTGCTGTGTGTCCAGGCTCTTGCTTGGCAGGGGTGGGGACTCAGAAGTGTGAGTCCCCAATCCTGTGCTATGACAAAGATACTGGTGTCACCATGAATCCCAATCAATGTGCTATGACAAAGGAAACCAGGACTCAATCCCTGTAGGAAGGTGTGGGGGGTTGGGGTGCCCTAAGACATTGCTCACCCAGAGGAATGTTGGAGGCAGCGGCCAAACAGGCCTCCCTGCCACCTCTCTCAAACTCCAAATTCAGGGGTAGGCTCATCCAAGATCTTCTGTTAGGGTGGTGTTATCCTGTTGATAAGGTAGTGGTCTCAAGGGCTTTAAGCAGAAGTTTGGTTCGATCACATTAGCTCATTCTGGTTGTGTCATGAACCGGGCAGAGGATTAGGAGGCTGTAGGAGGCTGAGGCTGCAGCTGTGGAGCCCAGTAAAGGGCGTACACGGAGACCGGCATAAAGTCGTCTCAAGGCCGGATTCTGCGCATCTCGGCCCTGTGATCCCCCAAGGAACCCAAAAGGGGAAAACGTGTCTTTCCTGTTTCCGTGTTTGCGGTGAGTGGGGACCTCCAGCGCCCGGGCAGGACCCCAGCAGGGCCCCTCTAGCCTGAATCTAAGGGCCGCCCGGCCGGTACCTGGGCTTGCTGACGCCCTCAAGGCCCAGGGAAGAGGGTCTGCGCAGAGGCCCGTCTTTCCGACCTGGAAGCTGAGGTCCCGTGGGGCCAGGAGCACTGGTGGCCCGCGGTCTGTTGACAACACCAGGACAACCGGAGGCGGCCTTCAAGGGCTTCCGTGGATAGCGCAGGTCCGTCCGATCCCGACCTGGGCCATGCTTCTCTGGGCCCCGGGACTGCGCGCGGTGTCCGCGTCCAGACGCACCTGATAACCGACAGATCCCGCGCCTCACCCGCCTGAGGCAACCTGTCGTTGCACTGAGTCATCGGGACTCAGCTGCGCGGCCAGCCAAGGTCACTGGGCTAGAAGGTGGCAGAGATGGACTCAAACCTGGCGGGGGCCAAGGTCGTGGGGCCGCACCAGGCAGGCCCAGGGACCGCTGTCCTGGTGCATCCCGGCAACCGGGCCGGTCTGAAGCACCGCGGGCCGCAACTTCGCGGAACTGCTCTCCTTTCAGACACGTAGTTCGCCTACCGGAGGCTACGCGGCCTCCCACAAGCCCGGCCCTTCGCCAAACTACAACTCCCAGAAGGCCCCGCGCTGGAGGCCGGGTGGAGGCAAGCGCAGCAGTGACGCCACCACCCTGACCCCTCAACGCTCGTTTCCCCCCCCCACCCGCGCTCGCTCTCCTCTCGCCCGGCCCCTCCGGCCGCGCACGGCCTGACGGGAGTCGTGGTCCTCCCCCGGGCGCCCCCGGCGGCGGTGCGGCGGCACGGACTTCCACTCCCGGCGTGCCGTGCGCGCCGGGCGCACGTTAACGGCAGGAGGGGGAGGGCGAGGCAGAAGAGGAAGCGGCACCCGGGAGGGCGGAGTAAGGCGGTGGGGGGGGAGGGCGCCCACACCCCTCCCCCTCCCCGCCGCTCCTTCCCCCTCCCCCGACGTAAACTGGGATCCCTTTCCCCTTGTGTCCGCCATATTGGACTCTAACTCTGGTCAGCGGCGGCGCCAGGCCGGTGGACTCGCCGTTCCTCCCGCCCAGCGGCCTCCCCTGCAGCTGCCGCCAGGCCCTGCCCTCCCCTCCTGGGAGGAGACCCCGCGCCGCGCCCCCTGCCCCAGCCGGCCAGAGCGTCCGCCGCCGCCGCCGCCTCAGCCTCCCCGCCCTCCCCGCCCTCCGCCGCCGCCCGCGGCCCGGCACCCGCTGAACGCCCCTCTCCTGTCCGCCCGCCAGCCCGCCATGAGCCCGGCCGACGCCAAGCGCGGGGCCAAGCGCCGGAAGAATAAGCGGGGCGGCGGCGGCGGCTCGGGCGGGGGTAACGGTGGCGCGAGCGGCGGTAAGGCCGGCCCGGCAGCGGCGCTGCGCGGCTCCCAGGCCGCGGCCCTGGCGGCCCCGGGCAGCGCGTTGGGCCTGCTGGGCGGCGCGGCGGCGGCCAACGGGCCCCTCGGCGTGGGCGCGGGGGGCGCCGCTCCCGGAGGCTACTTCGAGGTAAGCTGCGGCCGGCTGGGGTCCGGCCGGCGGGACTCGGCCACCGCCCCCTCGCGCGCTGCTGGGCGCGGGCCTGGGCTGGGCGGGGATGCTGCGGCCGGGCGGATAACGGGTCCTGCGGCGGCCGCGCGGGCGTCTGCGGGATGCGCTTGCGGGTCCCGGCAGGGCGCCGGGGTGCCGGGGTGTAGCGGTCTGGCAGCGTTCTCTGGAGAAAAACGTGAGCAAGGCGGTGGGAGGCGACACCTGGTCCCGGAGGACTGGGCGCCGTCCGTGGCCCCGGATTCGTAGCCGCGCAGAGCAGGGGACGCCTCCTAGGTGAAGCTCCTGCGCGCGGCCCTTCAGATTCCTCTGGTCCCTCTGGGTGATGCCCCTAGGGACTCGGGCACTGTCTCCTGTCGCAGCATCTCACCCCGGTGCTGCAGCTCCGAATAACTGTGATTTAAAAGACGGGCTGGGCTTTCCTTTGTAATTCCCAGGGCTTTGAAATGTTTCTTGCTGTCCACCTCCTTTATGCCCCAAAGTGCCGCCTAGAAGTTTTCTTTTGCTTTTCCACCATGCTCATTTGGAAACTACCTGACAGTCATCTGGAGTTGGGAGCCCTGGTCCTTCATTCCCAGCATTCTTAAGTTTTTAGGGGTAATTAGTGGTCTGTAACTCAGGCATGTGTTTAGCACTTGAACTTGAGGCATTTGATGACAATTTTTTTTTTAGTTTTGTTTAAGAAGGCAACTAACACATTTTGCATCTAGAAATTATGGATTGCTGCCACTTTTATCCTGCTCTTGGTTCTCACACTGCAGAAGACAATAATTGTGCGAGGATGTGCAATTGCGTTGGTCATTTCCAGTCACTGGATTGGCTCCTAAAGGTGTATTTTTTTTTCAAAAGTTGTACTTACAACATTGTTAGAACTCTTATGTTATTTAAAAGACATGTGGAATTAAAAAGCAAAACAGAAAAAGCATTTGTGTGCCAAACCATGAGACAAATTTATGTGAGATTCCAAATACTACGTTGGAAAGTATGTAGTAAGAGCAGGTAAGAAAGAAATCATTGCACAAGGCATGGCTTTCTGATGCCATAACTTGGAAATACAATAATGTATGTTTCAGTTTAAAGCACTTTGAGTGTTCTGTGTGATATGATAAATGCAGTTGGAGCTTGTTTTACATTATATTGTTAAATTTGGTCGTGGGTGCTGGACTAAGTCTCCAGAGATTTCCCTTATCCACTACCTCCCTAATATCCAGGAGCAAGAATGGGGCTTTGTGTATCTGACTTGTAAGGGCATTGTTTGGTGCTATTGGGGAGAAGAGGGTGAGAGGTCTGCCCAGACAAATCCTTTACAAAAACGTTTGTTTGCTGTAGCTGGCTGTAAAACATACTCATTTCTATTGACTCAATAAAAACTAATTGTTGGCACAATAAAATCCTTACTCTAGCCTTTCATATCATTTCAGGTTTTAGTAACTCACATTTATTTGTAGTATTTACTATTTTAGTCACATTATTCAAAGGTAGATATAGTTGTGTGCCTAGTTTTTGTTGTTTTTAAAGACAGGATCCTGGCTTAGGGTGTAGTGGTATCATCACACCTTCTAACTCATGGGCTCAAATGATTCCTCTTGCCTTAGATGCTGGGACTACAGGCATGTACCACCATGCTGGGCTAAGTTTTCTGGTTTTTTGTAGAGACAAGGTCTCACTGTGTTGCTCTAGTTGGTCTTAAACTCCCGATCTCAAGCAAATCTGCCTCTGCCTCCCAAAGTGCTACTGGGATTGCATGTATGAGCCGTGCACCTGATCCCCCTCCAGTATTATTGTTATTATTATTATTTTTTTGAGACAGAGTCTCACTATGTTGCCCTTGGTAGAGTGCTGCGGCATCACAGCTCACAGAAACCTCAGACCCTTGGGCTTAAGTGATTTTCTTGCCTCAGCCTCTCAAGTAGCTGGGACTACAGGCGCCCACCACAACACCCGTCTATTTTTTGTTGCAGTTGTCATTGTTGTTTAGCTAGCCTGGACCAGGTTCAAACCCACCACCCACTCGGTGTATGTGGCTGGCGCCATAACCACTGTGCTATGGGTGCCAAGCCAAGATCTTATCTATTTTATTCATTAATAAAACGCCGATTTGGCTCAGCACCGGTTGCTCAGTGGTTAGAGTGCCATCCACTTATACTGGGGTTGATGGGTTTGAACACAGCCTGGGCCTGCTAAACGGCAGTGACAACAACAGCAACAACAACAACAATAACAACAAAAGTCGGGTGTTGTGGTGGGCATCTATACACCCAGCTACTTGGAAGGCCAAGGTGAGAGAATCTTTAAGCACAAGAGTTTGAAGTTGCTGTGAGCTGTGATGCCATAGCACTCTATCGAGGGTGACATGATGAAGCGCTGTCTCAAAAAAATAAATAAATAAATAAAATGTTGGTTATAGTTCACCAAATTATTTCACTATGTGTTACTGAGTTATGATCTGCATCTTGAAAAACACCGAATTTTAAAGGTAGGCCTTTAGTTTTTAGATTTCACAACTGTTTTAGTAATTGTGAATTAAAGGTAGTCTTTATGGTAATAGGACTAAAAATGTTCTTGATATGGATCACAAATGGTCCTAATGGAGTTCTGAAGCCTCTAAATTGTCCCTGCAGATGATGAGCTATTTGGGGTACTTTGTATGGTGTGACACAGGCACAAAAAAATATTAACCAGAACTCAGGTGGGTCCCTGCCCTGTTTCCCATAGAGGCTTTCTGAGTCTTGGGGAGTTATCTTCTCCACGCCTTAGATGGTCACCAAGCCAGAAGGTAGATAAGAGAAAAGTTGGAATGGAAGAACTTTCTGATTCTCAGAAGGGTCATAGCTCCACTGCCCTGCTTGCTGAGCACAGCACAGTGGGTGACACCTAGGACCACCTTCATCAAGGTGGCTGATAAGCCAGAAAAGATGTTTCTGCATATGGATAGTTTCAGCAAAGATGAGGGGCTAGGGTAGAAGTAGGAAAATATAGCTTATGGGGGGAGGCTTTGGTCCAAACCAGAATTCTGGTATACAATGCTGGGGAGGGACACACATTTGATAGGTGCTGTCACTTGGGCAAAGTACCAACCTTGCTCTGCCTCAGTTTTCTAAATGATGGGACACCCAGCTCCTAGAATTATTGCAGAAATTCAGTAAGCAAATGTAGAGAGATAGCTTAAACAATGCCTGTTGGCACACAGTTAAAGTGTTGCGCTCCTGATCTGTTTCTTAGGAGCTGGGCTGGACTTTATTAGGGACTCTGCTGCAGGATGCTGTTTATCAGCTTTTTCCACTTGTAAAATGAGAAAACAGTGCACATGTTTTAAAATGTTGAACACAAATCTTGGGCAAGGCCTGCTCTAACAGGCTTGTATGTTAGTCTGCTCTAACTTAACAATAAGGGGTTGGTCTTGTGATGAGAAGTTGACAAATGAGTGATAATGTTACCATATTTGTTTTGCATTTCTATTTTATTTCTCTCTCTCTCTCTCTTTTTTTTTTTTTTTTTTTTTTTTGAAAGAGTCTAATTATGCTCCTGCCCCGGCGAGAGTTCTGTGGTTTCAGTTTAACTACCTATACACTT
>CAUYPK010089117.1:0-16859 GCA_963574355.1 Loris lydekkerianus
TTCTAGCCAATACAATTAGGCAAGACAAGGAAATAAAGGGAATCCAAATGGGAGCAGAGGAGGTCAAACTCTCCCTCTTTGCTGACGACATGATCTTATACTTAGAGAACCCCAAAGACTCAACCACAAGACTCCTGGAAATCATCAAAAAATACAGTAATGTTGCAGGATATAAAATCAATGTCTACAAGTCAGTAGCCTTTGTATACGCCAATAACAGTCAAGATGAGAGGCTAATTAAGGACACAACTCCCTTCACCATATAGCTTCAAAGAAAATGAAATACCTAGGAATATACCTAACAAAGGAGGTGAGGGACCTCTATAAAGAAAACTATGAAATCCTAAGAAAGGAAATAGCAGAGGATATTAACAAATGGAAGAACATACTATGCTCATGGCTGGGAAGAATCAAAATTGTTAAAATGTCTATACTTCCCCAAACAATCTACCGATTTAATGCCATCTCTATTAAAATACCAACATCATACTTTCAAGATGTGGAAAAAAGGATTCTTTTGTACGGAACCAGAAAAAAACCCACATAGCTAAGGCAGTTCTTAGTAATAAAAATAAAGCTGGGGGCATCAGCATACCAGATTTTAGGCTGTACTACAAAGCCATGGTGGTCAAGACAGCATGGTACTAGCACAAAAATAAAGACATAAACATTTGGAATAAATAGAAAACCAGGAAATGAAACTAACATCTCACAACCACCTAATCTTCGGCAAACCAAACAAGAACATACGTTGGGGGGAAAGAGTCCCTATTCAATAAATGGTGCTGGAAGAACTGGATATCCACATCTTTCTCCACTCATAATAATTGATTCAAGATGGATAAAGGACTTAAATTTAAGGCATGAAACAATGAAAATCCTCAAAGAAAGCATAGGAAAAACACTGGAAGATATTGGCCTGGGGTAAGACTTCATGAACAAGACTGCAGTGGCATTGCAACAACAAAAATAAACAAATGGTACTTAATTAAACTGAAAAGCTTCTGTACAGCTAAGGAGACAACAACCAAAGCAAATAGACAACCTACACAATGGGAAAGGATATTTGCATACTTTGAATCAGACAAAAGCTTGATAACTAGGAGCAATAGAGAACTCAAATCAATTCACACGAAAAAAGCCAACAATCCCATATATCAATGGGTAAGAGACATGACTAGAACCTTCTCTAAAGAAGACAGATGAATGGCTAACAAACATAAGAAAAAATACTCATCATCCCTAATTATTAGAGAAATGCAAATCAAAACCACCCTGAGATACCATTTAACCCCAGGGAGAATGGCCCACACCATAAAATCTCAAAACTGCAGATGCTGGCATGGATGTGGAGAGAAGGGAACACTTTTACACTGCTGGTGGGACTGCAGATTAATACAACCTTTTTGGAAGTAAGTATGGAGAACCCTCAAAGAACTCAAGCTAGACCTCCCATTTGGGGCGGCGCCTATGGATCAGTGGGTAGGGCACCGGCTCCATATACTGAGGGTGGTGGGTTCAAACCCAGCCCCGGCCAAACTGCAACAAAAAACAGCTGGCCTGTGGCTCAAAGGAGTAGGGTGCTGGCCCCCTATGCCAGAGGTGGTGGGTTCAAACCCAGCCCCTGCCAAAACTGCAAAAAAAAAAACAACAGCCGGGCATTATGGCAGGTGCCTGTCGTCCCAGTTACTTGGGAAGCTAAGACAAGAAAATTGCCTAAGCCCAGGAGTTGGAGGTTGCTGTGAGCTGTAACACCACAGCACTCTACCAAGGGTGACAAAGTGAGACTGTCTCTAATAAAAAAAAAACAGACCTCCCATTTGATCCTGCAATCCCATTACTGGGCATCTACCCAGAAGGAAAATAATCCTTTTATAATAAGGACACTTGCACTAGACTGTTTATCGCAGCTCAATTTACAATCGCCAAAATGTGCCTAAATGCCCACCAACCCAGGAATGGATTAACAAGCTGTGGTATATTTACACCATGGAATACTATTCAGCCATTAAAAAAAATGGAGACTTTACAGCTTTTGTATTAACCTGGATGGAAGCGGAACACATTATTCCTAGTAGAGCATCATAAGAATGGAGAAGCATGGATCCTATGTACTCAATTTTGATATGAGGACAATTAATGACAATGACACAGTGGGGTTGGGGGAAGGAGAGAGCAGAGAGAGAAGGAGGGAGAGGGGTGGGACCTTGATGTGTGCTGATTGTAAGAGAGACTTTACCTAACAAATGCAATCAGTGTAACTTGGTTTCTTGTGCCCTCAATGAATCCCTAACAATTAAAAAACAAAATATATGGTGTTCTTGAACAGAATTTAGCAAGTCAGTTGGTGGTGGGATTTTACCAGGCAGGTATGATACAGGACGATGGAATAAAGGAGCTGAGATACTAACAAGAGTGGGTGAAGAGAGCTAGGCTGGATAGAGAAGTGAAGGCAGAGGGGGAAGACAGAAAAAGGTAAGGGAGTTAAGGGATGGGAAGTCTCTACTAGCCTAATCCCAGAAAGAGGCAACAGCGAACTGGATGGATGGGAAGTGATGCTCAAAGAGGAGTTCATCCAACTACAAAATCCAATGTGGCCATTAAAGCAAGTGGCTGAAACTGCATGAGGTAAAGGACACCAGAAATATGACAATAAAAAGGTGTTAAATGAATTCAAAGTACATACATTTCCATTGCAGCATCTAACATGCCAAGAGTGGGTACGAAAGACAACCACTTTTAACCATCACTGAGGAGGTGTTAGAATGGGAGAGAGCTAGAGACATTTGGCAGAAAGCTCAAAGGAGAAAGGCCAAACAGTAATCATCTGGAATCATCATCAAAGAAACCCTACATGTGTCACAAAATCAGTCATTTTTTGTTCTTGTTTTGAGTGCCCTTTCCTTTGCAATCTGCACTGCCAACCATATCTTCCTTCTTGAAATTCTCCCCTTCACTGGCTTCCCTGACATACCGGTTTCAGTTTTCTTCTACTTTTCTGGCTCCTACGGAGCAGTCTTGCTGGCCTTTACTCTGTGTAAGTAAGACCTTTAAATGCTGGAAGGCTCAAGGTTCGATGCTAGGCTACCATCTCTTTTCACTTCACCCTCTTTCTGTGGGGAATATCTTCCACATATAGTTTCTCAACTCCAAAAAAAAAAAAAAAAAAAAAAGAGTATCACCAAAGTCCCAATTGTCTGCTAAGTATCTTCAAATAGATGTCCCATAATCTCTTTATATTCAACTATGTCCAAAATCAATACCTCCAAACCTGTTCTCTGCGTTCCCCATTTCAGCAACAGGCATCGCTTTTCACAGAAGTGTTCACACTAGAAACTTGGGCCCTCCTCAAAACCTCTCCCCTCCTCAACCTCATAACCATCACCAAATACTGCTCGTTTCCATCTCTCACATGTTCTATATGCACCCAGTTCTCTCCATCCCCATACTGTCGTCTTTTTAAAGCTTCTGTCATCTCTTACCTACACTCACAGTTCCTCGAGCATGCTAACTTCTGTCTGACCACTAATCCCTCCCTCCCCTCATCTTTCCCTAGTTAGTTCTGAGTTTATCTCAACCTCCTTATAGCATGGAACTCTAATCTCTACCAGACTAGACAATGTCCTTTCTACTTATATGCTGAGAGGGAGAGAGAGTAGAGCAGTGTAGGAGAGTGAATAGCCCTACAGATGGAGAAGAACAGAGTTTGCTTAAGTTATTATACTAATTTTAATGGTAGTTCCCTGTTTTCCCACTTATACAATAATTTAATTTATACAACTAGAAATAAAATGACCAAAGTTGGCAATCAGGAAGTCATTTCAGACCTTTCCTAGAACCTGAAGTCAACTCAAAACTTCAGAGATTCAACAGTTAGCTTACTTAGATAAATTCTCAGTTGCTTTATTAATTATTAGTAACTTGTAACTACTGTCATTCCCCTCAAGAGAATTAAATGTTTATAAAAGGGGCTGACACCACTTAACTGCACTAATCTCCAATTGATGAAAATCAGGACTAGTTGGAGAAAAATCCCTAGTGTCTTAATAGCTATGCTATTTCCATTCCATCTTAGCAAGATACAGTCTTCAGCAACACCATTTTAGTTCTTTTAAACCTACATAACTAGGCCGGGCACAGTGGCTCACACTGGTAATCTTAACACTCTGGGAGGCCAATGTGGGTGGATTGCCTGAGCTCACGGGTTCAAGACCAGCCTCAGCAAGAAAGAGACCCTGTCTCTAAAAAAGGTATTGTGGCCGGTGCCTGTAGTCCCAGCTACTTGGGAGACTGAGGCAAGAGAATTACAGCATAAGCCCAAGAGTTTGTGGTTGCTGTAAGCTATAATGCCACAGCACTCTACCCAGGATGACAAAGTGAAACTCTGTCTCAAAAAATAAAATAAAATAAAAAATAAACCTACGTATCTATCAGACAGGAATTGGAGTTAACTTTTCTTCTTTATTCTTCTGTACAAAAAAATAAGAAAAAGATATAACTGGTAAATTCTTCACTAAGTCCAATTAGTTCATGGTCTGTCTTAGTCTGTTTATGTTGCTATAACTGAATACCTGAGACTAGGTAATTTATAAGGCAAAAAAATATATTCCTTACAGTTCTAGAAGCTGGGAAATCCAAAATTGAAGGGTGACATCTGACAAGGCCCTTCTTCCTAAAGGGGACTCTCTGTAGAGTCCTGAAGTAGCACAAGGCATCACATGGCAAGGGGGCTCATCAGAGATAGGCAAAATGGCTTTTACAATAGACTTACCTTTGTGAAAACTAACCCCTGCTCTAGATAACCTATTAATCCAGTTGTCTATGAACAGATTAGCTCAGGCACAAGGGAAAAGCCTTCATGACTCAATCACCTCCTAAAGGTTCCACCTCTCAACACTGCTGCATTTAGGGACCAAATTTCTAATACATGAACTTGTGAGGGACACATTCAAACAACACGGTCTTAACTTCTTTAATTTCTAAGTTTGACCTAGCAATTGCCTATGGCTCCCCTATCACTGTCAAGGCTGAGTCTTCCCATATCACATCACTGAACTGTAATTCAGCCAACAAATATGTATTCTTCACATACTAAATTCCAGGCACTGTGCAAAGTACAGTAAAATCAAAGATGTCAAAGACTAGGGCCAAGGATAATGTAATGTGACAAATACTACTATGGTTGTATTATCAACCTATATATTTGCAAAGACTTAATAAATAATGCTTTAGGGTAGTTTGGTTCAGGATTTGCAACCAATCCACACACTTACACCAGAGCATAAATCAACTATGCCACTAAGCATGTTTGTTTAGCTGACATCTTTTTCCTTAACAAAACTTTCTCAATGGGGTGACACCTGTGGCTCAGTGAGTAGGGCATCAGCCCCATATACGAGTGTGGCGGGTTTGAACCCGGCCCTGGACAACCTGCAACAATAACAAAGAAAAAATAGCCAGACGTTGTGGCAGGCGCCTATAATCCCAGCTACAAGGGAAGCCGAGGCAAGAAAATCGCCTAAGCCCAAGAGCTGGAGGTTGCTGTGAGCTATGACGCCACAGCACTCTACCGAGGGTGATAAAGTGAGACTCTGTCTCTAAAAAAAAAAAAAAAAAACTTCTCAATGAAGGAAGAAAGGAATGTACTGATGACATCCTAGTATAAGCTCCTTATTATGTTACAGACAGGCACCAGGCACTCTGATGGCATCGATAAAAGGAAATGAAGAATAAGAAGAGAGTGACAAATCAGGAGCTCTTTAGGTGTACAAGATTAAGATTTTGCCAAAAAGCTAGGCGCAGTGGATCACACCTATAATCCTAGCACTCTGGGAGGCTGCAGCAGATGGACTGCCTGAGCTCAAGAGTTGATACCAGCCTAAGCAAGAGTGAGACCTGTCTCTAAAAATAGCTGGGCATTGTGGCAGGTGGCTGTAGTCCCAGCTACTTGGGAGGCTGAGGCAAGAGAATCACTTGAGCCCAAGAATTTGAGGTTACTATGAACTATGACACCACAGCATCTACCAAAGGTGACAAAGTGAGATTCTGTCTTAAAAAAAAAAAAAAAAACAGGGTTTTGCCAAAGAAATAAAGGAAAAGGTATTTTAGTATATTTTACTCCAGGAAAATATTTGTTAGCCAAAGACGCTCCTGAAATTCTATTACATTCACCAAATCTATGTTGATGGTTTGACTCTACTTGTTTAACCCAATTATTTGCTTTATACACAGTATTAATATCTGATATTTACATACACTTTTACTGAATTCTAATTGTTCTCTGTTGGTTCTGAATATTCATATTTCTATTGGTCTCCCTCAGAATTACCTCTAAAGCCTTGAAAAGTGGCACCTAACTTATTCACAGAACGGTACATCCGGCATATCACTCCCTATGTAAGTGGATTTAAACTCAAAATTTAAACTAAGTTGAACAAAGGACAAATGTAACCTACTAGTTAACAGAGTTTTAAGACTCTTTTTGACTTTTAAGAATAATTCTTTTTTTAGTTCAGGCTCATCTTACTTTTCAATTCTAAGAGAATAGTAGTTGACTTCAATAGTACATCTCATCATTCTGATAGTTCTGCCTTAGTCTTCTGTTGCAGGATAAAGTATCCTAGTCCTTTCTGAGAAAACAGTAAAATAGTGCCCTAGAGGGATTTTTCTTAAGTGTATTATAGTTAGACATCGACTAAACGTTCTTGCCTGATAAATGTAAAATCACAAGTCATGTGGTAAAATGCTCAAATTTCTTAAAGGACAAATACGTATGTAGATTATTCATACTGTACCCCCTTTGCCTAACATATAACAATCATTTTAAATTTTTTTGTTGAGAACAATAATCAAAAGAACAAAAGCAGCAAAGTATACAGTAGTATATTTTTCAATAAGAGCGCCCACCCATGGTGCCTGTAGCTCAAGCAGGGAGGGTACCAGCCACATACACCGGAGCTGGAAGGTTCAAATCCAGCCCAGGCCTGTCAAACAATGACAACTACAACCAAAAACAGCTGGGCACTGTGGTGAGCGCTTGTAGTCCCAGCTACTTGAGAGGCTGAGTCAAGAGAATCACTTAAGCCCAAGAGTTGGAGGTTGCTGTAGCTCTGATGCCACAGCACTCTAACCAGGGTGACAGCTTGAGACACTGTCTCAAAAACAAAAAAAAGAGCACCCACCCATTCTTGCTTCAGCCACTGAATGTCTAACAGGTGATATGTAACAGCTCCATTCAAAGAGCAGTGTACAGTCCCAATGTAACACATTTGTTATTTAAATCAAGAGTTCCCATAAAGTCTCCCGAAAACTACATTCAATAATAGTCTCATATAATACAGCTTATAGTCCCTTTCCCTAGGTCCAACATTATAGAGGAATTCAATGAATTTAACTACACTGATAAGCCTTGCCACTAGAAAGTGTTATTCCTCAGGTTCTGAAGTCTTTACTCACTTCCTTCTTTCTTCCCTCCATCTTGCAATCTCTTCTGGAGTGTCTAACTTGATCTTCTTCATCCCAGGAGCATGCATCTATGGGGAAAAAGCCTGCTAAACATCAGGAAGCACATCATTTGTCTTTGAGTAATTTGGAGACTTTGTTGTGACCAGTAAACTTAACGCTGGATACAATTTTAAAACTATACAGGTTTTATTCATGTATCTTATGACTTTGCCTTTAAAGGAAATTATGAGAATAACTTCTCATGTATTTTGACTAATGTTATTGATGGGCAGGGGGGAGAAGTAACATAATTTTGGATCCAAAGGAGTTATGTCACCCATTTTCTCAAATGACATTAAATACCCAAATGAATGACTTACCAATCAAAACTAACGGAGGTAGCTATAAGGAATGAGTAGATATGACAATTTGAAGCAGCATGGTATAGTAAAACAGAATAGAATGTGGAGTCAAGAAACTCAAGTGCAAGAATTGGTCCCAAGTCTTCAGGCAAGTCATTTTTTTTAAATCTGTTAAATGGGGACAGTATTTACTTACTTCACATAGTTGTTCACGAGGATAAAATTGAATAAGAGATGCAAAAATCCTTTACAAAGTATCACACAAATGTCACTTATTATTAGCCATATAAATGAAGAGCTGTGAAAATAACAGATCAATAAAATAGAAAGAGGACATAACCAAAAAAAGATAGGGTTTAAAAAAACACTTACATTTTTCCAATGGAACTGGACAATCTTCTCATGTGCACTAAAAGAGCAATCTACTTCAGGACACTGTAAGAGTTTAAAAAAAACTCATTTTTCCATATTAAATTTATCCGACTATACACAGAACATATTCTGGCCCTTTTACATAGTTATCCCATCTATGTGGCATTATCACTACATACTTTTAACAGTAACAAAACAAGATCATTCCAAAAGAGAGCTACATTTAAAAAGGATGACACTCTCAAAGTACTCGGTACAATAATACATATCATTTACTTCTCCACTTGATTGAAAGCATTTATTGTTCTTAATTTTATGGGAATGAAGACATTCTCATAAACACAAAGAGATCTTTTCCACACCTCAATGACTTTAACTTTCTAAACATTCTAGTTAAATTTTTTTTATAAGTACTTAATAAGGTCTGGACCATCCTTAGAGGGTGATAGGAATGGCCAAATGACACAGTGTAGTTTAAAGGTTGCGGGCAGCCTTGAAGGGAAAATAACTTACAAGCGTGCACAGGACAACTGGACAACTACCCAGCCTCCTACCACGCAGTGGAAGTGCATACAGACAGATCTGCCTAATCTCCTGTCTTCACTGCCACCTTACCTATTCTGAAAGCAGTGGGTTCTCTACCCTCAAACTACAAATCCCAGGGTTATTGTCTCCATTTGTCAAGTTATCAAACTATTTCTATGAAAAGCACACATTTTTAAGGAAAGCAAGCTTGAAATTTTTACCAAATCTACAAACAGAAGGCCATTTTCCTAAATAAATTTCAAATTCTCTTTTCAACCAAGAGAACCTACTTTTGTATGTTCAGACATGTGTTTGTCATACTTTTCTTGATTTTTAAAACCACGATCACAGGTATCACAAAAAAAGTGAAAAACTGGTTCCTTTCTTTTCTGCAAACAAAAACAAAGAGGCATTAGGCTTTTGGTGAAAAATCGCTACTCAATAATAAAAATATAGCTATCCTTCTAGTAATATATACCTCAATTTTTCACATTACCCTTATATGTGAAAGAAAATTCTGAATATATTTCTATGATTATTTATTTTTAGTATATATTATTAGCAGAAGCCAGCCATGATTTAAAAGATTTTCTCTTTCTTTTTTTTTTTTTTTTTTTAGAGACAGAGTCTCACTTTATCACCCTCAGTACAGTGCCATGTCGTCACAGCTCACAGCGACCTCCAACTCCTGGGCTTAAGACGATTCTCTTGCCTCAGCCTCCCGAGTAACTGGGACTACAGGCATCTGCCACAACACCCGGCTATTTTTTTGTTGCAGTTTGGCCTACGTCAGGTTCGAACATGCCACCCTCAGTATATGAGGTCAGCGCCCTACCCACTGAGCCACAGGCACCACCCAATTTAAAAGATTTTTAAACTAAGTAAAGCTAATATAAACTATGAGTAGATTTCAAATTGGAAATATAATTAAGACTTAGGATCACATATGTCAAGATAATCTAAAAATAAATATTTAGATTTACTCTAAAAATAAAAAAAGAATAATATAAAAATATATATAAAAATAAAGAGTAAAAATAGCATTTACTCTTTTAGGAAACATATGTGTGTGTGCTTACGTGTGTATATATACATATATATTATATCACATTGGGGGGGAGAATCACTTAGATTAAAGATTTTTTATTTTTTATTTCTAATTGCTATGTTCACACCAAACCATAGAACAAAAAGGATTATTACAACAATAGACCATATAGAAAATGTTCTCAGGAACTGATCTTTTACAGAAATATCTCTTCCCAAAAGATCCTTCTATGTTTAAGAAAAAAGATCATGAAAATGGAAGTTTGTTCTTAATTTCGTGCTTTCAGCCTTGTAAGAGAAAAGGTTTGGACTTTTATTTTTCTCCCTAAATTCAATCCTTCCCTCCCCTCCCAATCCTGCTAGCAATATTATTTTTTCTACTATATCAAGGTTTAATAACATTGACATTTATCTGTATCATAATCCTCGATTATTATCACTTCTGATACTGTATTGAAATGGATTCAATGTTGTCTTTTACCATTTCTCAAAAAAGATTTTGCTTGAAGTTTTTACTTACAGGTAGGATCCTTTAAAAATTCTATTTCTAGCAAGGCCCCCGGGTCAATAATGGACACAAAACACTGGGTCAGTTAAGAGAGATAAGAAACAGTGACTTAGGAAAAATAAATAAAATAAAATAAAAATAAAAAAAGAAACAATGACATAGGGACCAAAGTGTCACATTTAAGAACATCTTAAAAATACCTTCTTTTTCTGTTTTCTACAAGGAGGTGAGTTGAAGTCAGTGAACTTTGCCTCACATTTTCGTGGAAAATAAGAATGTTTAACTAAAAAAAAAAAAGAGATCCATGAATGTTTGCAACTATACAATTATCTTAAATTTTATTTACCATAACATACCACAAATATTTACTCTGGTAAACTACTCCTTACAGGAAGAATAGTAGTAGCACAAACAAGTTAAGCAAGACTAAGACTAGTCTACCAAATATTTTAATTTTTCTTGAGACAGGTCTTACTCTTTCTATCCCCCAGGCTGGAGTGCAGTCGCACGATGACATTCTCAGCCTCCAGAGGAGCTAGGACTGAGGTCCGCACCACCACAGCTGGCTAATTTTTCTTTTTTTTTTTTACAGTGACAGGGTCTCACTATGTTACCCAAACTAATGTGGAACTCCAATCTTCCCGTCTCAGCCTCTACAGCACTGGGATTACATGCATGAACCACCACACTTGGCCCCAATAAATACTTTCCAAATGAAGAAAAGACTGTTGAGATTACGTGTCCATAGATACTTTAGGCATCTAAGTGCAGGAATAGACAATAGAACTTGATGAAATTCCTTCAGTTATTTCCAACATTAGAAATGTAGTAAGTAAAATCCCTAATACCACTCCTTTGGCTAGAACTTCACACCAGGAAAACATCTCCTCTCAAATCCCCCTGCCCCTTTCCATTCTTATTGCCATGGCCCAATTTAGAATTCTTGATCTTTCACCTAGATTACTGTGCCAGCCTCTCAAATTGTCTTCTGGTCCCTAAGCCCCCTCCTCCAACAGACCTGACACACAGAAATAATTCTCCAATCATGTCACAACTTGGCTCAAAAATCTTCAAATGGCTACTGCCATGGTTTGAATGTGTCCCCCGAAGTTCATGTGTGGGAAACCAAAAACCCAAAGCAGCAGTGCTGAGAGATGATTAGGTCACGCATGGATTAATGGCACTCTTAGAGAGTGGGAGTGATTATCTCAGGAATAGATTTTTCATAAAAGGACTAATCTGGAACCTTCTCTTACTCTTTCACCATGTGATGCCTTCCAGCAAGAATGTCCTCCCCACATGTGGCCTCTCAATCTAGGACTTGCTAACCTCCAGAACCAGGTATTGAATAAATTCCTGTTTCTTACTAATTTCTTAATAAATGATATTGTTACAGAAGCACAGAACAGACTAAGACAGCTTCCTAGAATCCTTTCATGAGATTCCAGTTTATTTTCTTACCCTACCCTTCTCCACACCTTCCACATACTCTGCTTCAGTCACACAAAACAATGCGATCTCTACAACTTACCTTCTACCAGCACCTCTTTGCCTCTACATAAAAAGTATCTCTTCCCAAATCCTACACATCTTCCAAAAGCCTTTCCCAATTCCCTCTGCACTCTGAAATTACCTTTTATATGCCTCTACCACCAGTCACACTGTATTGTGATTCATACTCATGAAGCTATCTCACCTGACTTAGTGAATGTTGATAGTCCCAGCATCAGGTGCACAGTAAATGCTGATAGTTTTTATTCAATTTAATGTAAACTGAATCTTAGGCAGACTTGGATAATAGATTTAAATGAACGATCTCATGCTATAAATATGATCTATACTCTAATGATACCTAAACTTACAGTTCTAGCCACAAATCTCCCCTCAAAGTACAGGCTAACAGCTAAAAGCCTATTCAGTATTTCTACTTAACACAAACATATTCCAAAGTCAGCTCCTGGTCTTCCACCCAAATTTGCTCCATCCACATTTTTTTCCCTAACTCAGTTAACAGTAACTCCATCCTTTCAGTTGTTTAGCAAACCACTTCAAGTTTTCCTCCTCCTCTCTTTATCTCAATCCCATTTCTCATCTTTCAGCAAATCACATTGGCCCTACCTTTAAAATACATTAGCATACCTCATTTCATTATGTTTCTTTTGAAACAAGAGTCTCACTTTGTCGCCCTACGTAGACATTAGCATACCTCATTTCATTGTTTCTTTCTTTCTTTTTTTGAGACAAGAGTCTCAGTTTGTCACCCTCGAAAGGCATCGCCATAGCTCATAGCACCCTCAAACTCTTGGGCTCAAGCACTCTTCTGTCCTCAGCCTCCCCAGTAGTTGGACTACAGTTACCCGCCACAATGCGTGGCAATTTTTGGGGGCCTCTCACTCTTGCTCGGGCTGGTCTTGAACTCCTGAGCTTAGGTGATCCACCACCTTGGCCTCCCAGAGTGCTAGGATCACAGGCATGAGCCACCGTGCCAGGCCACGTTTCATTTTATTGCACTTTTTACAAACTGAAGGTGTGGCAACCCTGTGGGAAGCATGTCTGTTGGCATAACTTTTCCAACAGCATGTGCTCACTTTGTCTCTATGTCACATTTTGGTAATTCTTACAGTATATCAACCTTTTTCATGATTACTGTTATGTACTGTGGTGAGTTGTGATCAGTGATTACTGATGCTACCACTGTATGTTCTGCGATGTCACAAACCACACTTTATAAAATGGTGAACTTACTTGATAAATGTTGACTGTTTTCTGACTGCTCCACCAACCAGTCATTCTCCCATTTCTCTCCCTCTCCTCTGGCCTCCCTATTCCCTGAGGCACAATATTGAAATCAGGCCAATTATAACCCTAAAATGGATTCTGAGCATTCTGGTAAAAGAAAGAGTCATGCATATCTCATATTAAATCAAAGGTGGAAATGATTAGTGAGGAATGTATGTTGAAAGCTGAAACAAGCCACAAACTAGGCCTCTTGTGCCAAAGTTAGCAAAGTTGTGCAGGCAAAAGAAATGTTCTTAAAGGAACTGAAAAGCACTGCTCCACTGAATACACAAATCGTTAAGAAAGATTTTGCTGATAAGCCAAAGCCTAATTCAGAGCAAGGCCCTAACTCTGTTCAATTCTATGAAGGCTGAAAGAGGTGTGAAAACTACAGAAGGAAAGTTAGAAAACTAGCAGATTAGCTAGGAGTAGTGGCTCACAGCTGAGGTCTCAGCAACTTACGATGCTGAGGTGGAAGGATCCATAGCGCCCAAGAGTTTGAGGTTATAGGGAGCTATAATCATGCTCCTGGACTCCAGCCTGAGCAACAAAGTTAGAGCCCACCTCTAAAAATAAAAAAAAGAAAAAGAAACAAGTTAGCAGAAGTTGGCTCTTTAGGTTTAAGAAAAGAAGCCATCCCCCACAACATAAAAATTCAAGGTGAAGCAAAAAGTGCCTATGAAGAAGCTGCAGCATGTTATCTAGAAGATCTAGCTAAGATAATGATGAAGGTGATTACACTAAACAGATCTTGAATGTAGATGAAACAGTCTTCTATTAGAAGAAGATGCCATCTAGGAGCTTCATAGCTACAGAAGAGAAGTCAATGCCTGGCTTCAAAGCCTCAAAGGAAAAGCTGACTCTTTTATCAGGGGCTAGTGATCCTGGTGACTTTTAAGTTGAAGCCAGAGCTCCTTAATTAAGGCCCTTAAGAATAAGGCTAAATATACTCTGCCTGTACTCTAGAAATGAAACAAACAAAGTTTGGATGACATGGTTTACTGATTATTTTAAGCCTGCTATTGAGACCTACTGTTCAGGAAAAAAGTTGTTTTTTCAAAATATCACTATTCGTTGACAATGCACCTGGTCACCTAAAAGCTCTGATGGAAATGTACAAGATTAATGTTTTCATGACGGCTAACACATTTTGTAGCCCATGGATCAAAGAGCAATTCTGACTTTCAAGTCTCATTATGAAAGAAATAGACTTTCTGAGGCCACAACTGTCATAGACAGTCATTCCTCTGATAGATTTGGGCAAAATCAATTAAAAAGTTTCTAGATGGGCTCAGCACCTGTGGCTCAAGTGGCTAAGGCGTCAGCCACATACACCTGAGCTGGTGGGTTCAAATCCAGCCCAGGCCGCCAAACAATGACCACTGCAACCAAAAAACAGTCGGGCGTTGTGGCAGGCGCCTGTAGTCCCAGCTACTTGGGAGGCAGAGGCAGGAGAATCGCTTGAGCCCAGGAGTTGGAGGTTGCTGTGAGCTGTGATGTCACTGCACTCTACCTAGGGCAACAGCTTCAAGCTCTGTCTCAAGTAAAAAACTTTCTAGATGCCATTAAAAACATTCATGAATAATGGAAGCAGTTTTCAAAATATCAACATTAACAGGAGTTTGAGAAAAGTTGATTCCAAGACTTATGGATGATTTTGAGAGGTTCAAGAAGGAAGTAATTGCAGATGTGGTGGAAATGGCAAAAAAACTAGAATTAGAAGTGGTGTCTAAAGATACAACTGAAATGCTATAATCTCACAATAACTCTTAAATGGATGTGCGGTTGCTTGTTATAGGTAAGAAAAGAGAATGCTTTCTTGAGAAGGAATCTAATCCTGGTGAAGATTCTGTAAACATTGTTGAAATGACAACAAAGGATTTAGAATATTCCATAAATTTAGTTGACATAAGAATGTGCCAGAACTTAGTTGATAAAGCAATGTTGGAGAGGAATGACTTCAGTTGTAAAAGAAAGAAGTTCGTTCTACTGTGAGTAAAATGTTATTAAACAGCATCACATGCTACAGAGAAATCGTCTGTGAAAGGAAGAATCAACCAATGAGCCAAAATTCATTGCTGTCTAAGAAAATGCCACAGCTACCTCAACCTTCGGCAACCATCCCCCTGATCAATTAGGAGCCATCAACACGGAGGCAAGACTATCCACCAGCAAAAAGATTACCATTTCTGAAGGCCCAGATGACCATTACCATTTTTTAGCAATAAAGCATATTTTAGTCAAGGTATATACATTTTGTAGACATGTCATAGACTACACTTACTAGACTACAGTATAAACTTTTATATGCAATGGGCAACAAAAAAAAACGTGTGATTCGCTTTTCTGGAATCAAATCCACAGTATCTCCAGCTTCTATTAATAGAATCCAGCTATTTCCCATCATCCCCTTGGTTCTATCCTGGTCTATGTCCCCAATATTTCTCACATAGCCAAATGCAATAGCTTCCTAATTGGTCTCCCTTTCTACCAATTACTATTGGCAGCTACATTAATCTTCTTAATCCTCATAAAACAGATCATGCCACTCTCTTATACCATATTCATCTCACAACAGTAATCGTCAAAAGTTCCATGACGTACAGGGAACTAAAAGGTTTACCTCTTCCCCATTCTTCTAGCACTGCACCCCAGGTTCAGTTCTCTCTAGCCACACTAGTTCCAGTTCTGATGTACAGCTCCTGCATCAAGGCCTTTGTGCCTGCTGTTCCCTCTCTCTGTATCCCTAGATGTATGCATAGGTCTGCCCCATCACCTTCCTAAAGTCTCTGCTCAAATGTCACTTTCCTTGCAACTAGCAATGACATTTAAAACTACGCTATCATTACCTTCTATAATGCAAGGTCTTATTTCACTTATTGTCTGTCATCCTCACTACTGAGGTATTTAAGCTCCATAAAGATAAAGATTTTGGTATGGTGTGTTCATTACATTCCCAGTTCCTGGTACATAGTTGGAATTCAGTAAATATTAATAACTCCTTAATTGACTCAATAGACGAAAAAAAACATTTTAAGGCATTAATGGCCAAACTCGAAGAAAGGCAGAGTGGAGAAAGGAAAAGGAGAAATGAAAGAGGCAAGAACGAGAAACAACAGCCTACCGGGAAGGTTGTAGGACATCTGATGCTGAGGGAAAACACCAGGAGACTGTCCCCAATACCATGATGTCGAAGTCTGGAAATTCCAGGAAGGCTGGCCATTGAGTTGAGCCTGAGAATCCACAGGAGATTGAGCGTCGAAGGGGGGCTGTGCCCCAGGAAGAATCTGAGCGTCGAAGGGAGGTGGCGCTCCTGGGAGAGTCTGGCCATCCACGGCGGGCTGTGACTCCGAGGAAGGCTCTGATACGGAGGCGGTAGACGACGACGTGGGCGGTGGCGGTGGTGGCAGCATAGCCCAGGGCATCCAGCTGTCCAGCCGCTGAGCAGTGCTGCTTAGGGGCCCTAACGCAGGAGTCAGTTCGGGAGCTGGAAGCCACCCCGTAGGACTCACGAAACCACGAGCGGGATCAGCCATGCCAACCGACAGGTCTGCAGACGACCATGCGACAGTGGAGCAAGCCTTAGGCGTCACTTCCTGTACCTCGAACTACGCTCAGCCAACCACAGGCTAATACGTCATTGGTAGACGCCGGAAAAACTTCCAGCCTTCGCGGTGGGTCGCGGGATGGTTTTAGGGTAGATTTGACGTTGGTGGACAGACTTTTATCTGTGACCAGTGTCCGCCACCGCGGATGGCAAGGGACCTCATCGGACCGGCGTTGCCGCCTGGCTTCAGGGCGCGGAGGGCAGCAGAAGAAGAGGA
>CAUYPK010089118.1:0-22038 GCA_963574355.1 Loris lydekkerianus
TTGAAGAAATTTGCCATAACCAAACCAGCTCTTCAGGATATTCTCAGACCTATCCTCCATAATGACCAGCCCAATCCTCTACCACAAAAGTAAACTCACTCAGAAACTTTTGATCAAACTCCAACTTCCACAGTGTCGAAAGGATTAAAAATGTCCACTGGACTTTCGAAAAATTCAATACCCAAAATTTTACCAGGCTTATCAATAGTCTCCATTAATGTGAACAGCAAGGTTGGCTGACTGAATACAAATCTCAGGCCAGATATCTGCTGCATACAAGAATCTCATCATACCTTAAAAAATAAATATAGACTCAGGGTGAAAGGATGATCGACGATATTTCAGGCAAATGGTAATCAGAAAAAAGCAGGTGTTGCAATTCTATTTACACATACAATAGGCTTTAAACCAACAAAAGTAAGGAAGGATAAGAATGGTCACTTCATATTTGTTAAAGGCAATACTCAATATGAGGTTTTAATTATTAATATTTATGCACCCAACCAGAATGCATCTCAATTTATAAGAGAAACTCTAACAGACATGAGCAATTTGATTTCCTTCAGCTCCATAATATTCGGAAATATTAACACTCCTTTGGCAGGGTTGGATAGATCGCCCAATAAGAAGCTGAGTAAAGAAATTTTAGATTTAAACCTTGCCCTCCAACATTTGCATTTAACAGACATGTACAGAACATTTCATCCCAACATCTACAGACATCTACAGAAGTATGTGAATACACATACTTCTCATCAACCCACGGAACAAACTTCAAAATCGATCACGTCTTAGGTCACAAGTCTAACCTCAGTAAATTTAAAGGAATAGAAATTATTCCTTGCATCTTTTCGGACCACCATGGAATAAAAGTGGAACTCAGTAACAACAGGAATCTGCATACTCATACAAAAACATGGAAGTTAAATAACCTTATGCTGAATGACAACTGGGTAATAGACGAGATTAAGAAGGAAATTGCCAAATTTTTGGAACAAAACAACAACGAAGACACGAATTATCAGAACCTCTGGGATACCGGAAAAGCAGTCCTAAGAGGTAAATTTATAGCACTGCAAGCCTTCCTCAAGAGAACGGGAAGAGAGGATGTTAACAACTTAATGGGATATATCAAGCAACTGGAAAAGAAAGAATATTCCAAACCCAGTAGAAAAAAAGAAATAAAATTAGAGCAGAAATAAATGAAATTGAAAACAAAAGAATTATACAATAGATCAATAAATCAAAAAGTTGGTTTTTTCAAAAGGTCAATAAAATAGATAAACCTTTGGCTAACCTAACCAGGAAAAAAAGAGTAAAATCTCTAATCTCATCAATCAGAAACGACAAAGACGAAACAACAGACTCCTCTGAAATTCAAAAAATCCTTAATGAATAGTACAAGAAACTTTATTCTAAGAAATATGAAAATCTGAAGGAAATTGACCAATACTTGGAAGCACGTCACCTTCCAAGACTTACCCAGAATCAAGTGGAAATGTTGAATAGGCCCATGTCAAGTTCTGAAATTGCATCAACCATACAAAATCTCCCTAAAAAGAAAAGCCAGGGACCAGATAGTACCTATATTACTCAACTTGTTCCAAAATATAGAAAAAGAAGGAGTATTACCCAACACATTCTAAGAAGCAAACTTCAATCACCCTGATCCCAAAACCAGGAAAAGACCCAACAAGAAAAGAAAATTATAGATCAATATCACTAATGAATATAGATGCAAAAATATATTTGCCCTGGCCTATAAACACAGGCAGAGGGGAATAGGCCTGCGGGTGAGTTTAGGGTGGGGGTTTTCTGATAACAGGTGTGATGTTTTTAGTGTCTGGAACCAAGTTTCTGGAGCCAAAGGTAACAATGCCCTACTCCCCTCAAATGCTTTCCAGCTGTGACTATTCCTGTTAAACCAGCTGTGAATATTCCTGATAAGCTTATTCTTAGGTTTTCGGCTCCCGGCAGTATCCACAGAGAGTCTTGCCGGCAAGGTTGGCCCTTAGCCAGTGTCTGGGAACCTGGATTTTGGGAGAGTTCCTGCCTTTCCCAGAACTGTACCTGAACTGTTCAATGTGATTTAAGCGGAACACCTGCTTCCCTCTGGGAGTCTAGAATTTTGGCATGTGCTAGGCAGAGGGTGCCTTCCCGACCAGCCCTCAATAAAAACCTCAGGCACTGAGCCTCTATTGAACTCCCCTGGTAGACAGCAATTCACACGCATTGCCATTGTTTGCTGTTGGAATTAAGCACATCCTGTGTGACTCCAGGGGAAGCTTGTGCCAGGATCCCCCTAGACTTCCTAGCATGATCCTGTTTACTTTTGCTGATGTTGCTTTGTGTCTTTCACCGAAATAAATCATGGCCGTGAGTGCCACTGTGTGCAGAGTCCTGAGCGTCCCCCTAACAAATCACCAAACCTGGGGTTGTCTTGGGAGCCCCGAACACAGTTGTCTAGTAGCATTTAGTGTTGTGGGAGAGAAAATTAATATTCCACCCACCCCCTCATAGAAATCCTTTTTTTACCCTTATCTGTATATTTATAAGAATTTTTCTTTATCTTTGAAAGTAAAAAAAAAAATCACCAAAGCGGGTCTAGATGTGTATCTCTTTTCATTACTTTTACCTGGTAGTCAATGGGCATTTTTTATCTAAAGATGCAAATCTTTAGCTCAGGGAATTTTTTTGTCTAGTAAAGCAGGTATCACTGTCAAAATTAAACTTCCTTTTTTCCTCTGATCTAAGAGAGAAGTGTCCCAGAGTCACCTTTGCCACCCTAAGAAGGAAGGGACATCCTTTGTGCAAGAACTCCCTTTCCAAGACCACTGAGATAATTACAGTGCATCACTGGTGAGAAGGCACCAGGCCCTTGTGTCTGAGCACAGGGAGGTCACTAGGATTTGGATGACCCCAGGATCTCCTCCTGACTCTGTGTTGCAGCCCCTGGTTGTTGATGCAGGAGCATAAAACCATGTGTGTTCTGAGCCCAGTGCTAGCCAGCACAGAGGACTCAGCTCATCCTGTGTCTCAGACACAGACAAGACAACTGATCCCTTGCAGTGCTGCATAGACATTGTGTGTGTGTGTGTGGTGGGGTGGGGCATGGCTATCCCTGTATTCCAAAGATGATGCTTAAGAATCCCCATGGCTGCTGTATGAATTACATATCCCCTGTATTTCTGAGATGACACACCAAGGCCTGCTGCTGCAGGGTCAGTGCTGCCTGTACCCCACTGGCCACAGTCAGGGATCACAATACATCCCTGGCATATGTGAATTAGGGACCAGAATTTGGGCTCCTCCTCATGCTGGTAACGGACTGGCTCATACTAGAGCAGCTTCTGTTGGGGGAAAAAGAAGACTCTAAAAATTCCTGCATGATTCTTTAGTTATTCTTTCTCGATTTCTGTTATCTATTTTTCTTTTTCTTTTTTTTAGACAGAGTCTCTGTCACCCTGGGTAGAGTGCCATGGCATCATAGCTCACAATAACCTCAAGTCTTGGCTCAAGGGATCCTCCCGCTGCAGCCTCCTAAGTATCTGGGACTATAGGCATCGCCACAAGGCCTGGCTATTCTTTTAGAGATGGGGTCTCGTTCTTGCTCAGACTGGTCTCCAACTCCTAAACTCAGGCAATCTACCCACTTCAGCCTCCTAAAGTGCTAGGATTACAGGCATGAGCCACCACTCCTGGCCTGTTTCTGGTATCTGTTGTTGCATAACAGACTACTCCCAAATTTAGTGGCTTCAAACAATAATTGTTGCATTTATTATTGATTAGAATTCTGTGGTTTTGCAATCTGAAGCATTCTTCTGATATTCTTTTTAATCTCCAAACCTAAGTATAATGGCTTCTTAAATATTTTTTTAATCACTCATTTATGCAGCTGCAATCATCTGATGGCTTGACCAGGGCTGGAGAGTCCAAGATGGCCTCACTCACATGTCTGGCGGTTGGTGCTGGATGTCTTGCACCAAGACAAGTGGTGTCTTGGTTGCTTCCACACGGCCTCTCATCTTTCAGTAAGTCAAACTGAGCTTCCTCACAACTTGGTGGTCTCAGAGCTCCCACGGTAAAAGTGGAAGCTATAAGAACACTTAAAGCCTGGGCTCAGCAGTCACAGAATTCCACTTCCACAACGTTCACTTGGTCAAAGCCAATCACATGCCAGCCCCAATTCAAGGAAGGGGAAGACAGACTTCACCTCTTGACAAAGTCACACTGCAGAGGGGTGTGGACACAGTGAGACAGGACCTAGTGGGGCCATTTGAATAATCTATCCTGCTGTCTTTCCAGAATTTCTATTATTTGTAGGAGAATAACACAGAGCCTTGATCTTTTTTCCTCCCACAATTTCTGACAGTTTTACTTACTACATTATAATCTCTCTTTATTTGTATTCTCTAGGTTCTAGAAGAATGTATCAAGCAAATATTATAATTTGCTAAATTGATTTTCTACAGCATCCAATCTGACTTTTACCGACTGTTACATTTTTATTCATCATTCATGCTTTTAATTTGAGAACAAACTTGTATGATTTCAGACCAATTATTTTCATAGGTATCTTGCTGAATGTAACTGAGAAGGCAAATTAGCATTTTATCAAAATTTCTTCCTGTTTCTTGCCACAAGTCAAATATAAAGGAGCCATTTTTTAATTCCTCATACATAGTCTCTTTTAAACCATTGAATCTTTTTTTTTTATATAACTGGTGATTTTTCTCTGTTTGCTCATGCTAACAAATGGGAAAGTTCAGTTTTTTTCAGCATTGGGAGCTGAAATGGGTTTGGTCAGAAACTACTTAGTTAAATATTTCAGTTCCAGATAAGGTAAAAAGGCGTCAGATGGGATTTACTGTCTTTTTACCTTTCGAGGATAAAGTTTCTGTGAGATTGGAGAAAAACAGTGAAAAGGAGCCATGAGACAAAAAAATCTTTTCAGATCGTTATGGCAGCCTGAGGCTAACGCAGCCTTCTCCAACTTGCACAGCTGCCTTCACTAGAAGCTGGTGGGGGGGGAGGGGAGGCTGCACCATCTTTGCTGAACCACCTGGGGATTGTGTAGGCTGAGGGACTACCATGGCTCATTCAAAGTCTCAGCACCAGTCAAAAAGCAGACTGAGGCAGGAAAGGACAATAACAGAATAAATCAGCAATAACAGAAACCAGAAAATCTGATAGAAATCATAAAATAAATCTTTTAAAATGATGAAAAGTGTTTGTAAAGGATAATGAATATGAGTAAAAGAAAACAATGTGGGTAAGAGTAGTTAGGAAAGAATCAAGCAGAATGTATAGAAATTAAAATATAATTATCAAAATTAAAAAGTCAGTGGATTGGGGTCAGGGACGTGGCTCATGACTGTAATCTCAGCACTTTGGGAGGCTGAGGTGGGAGGATCACTTGAGGCCAAGTATTTAAGACCAGCCTGGGCAACACAGTGAGACTCCCATCTCTATGAAAAATAATAAAAGATTAGCTGGCATGGTGACATGCACCTATAGTCTCAGTTACTTAGGAGGATTGCCTAAGCCCAGGAGTTTAAAGTTGCAGTGAGCTATGCATTGAGCAACTACACTCCAGCCTGGGCAACGGAGTAAGAGCTTATCTCTAAAAAAGTAAAAGGAATAAATAATAAAGGAGTGAGTGGACAATTAGACACAACTGAAAAAAATTCATGAAATGGAAGATAGATTTAAGGATACTACCCAGAATGCAATACTATGAATTAAAGAGACTGAAAATACAAAATTGAAGTGGAGAAGATAGAATGAGTCGCTCATTCTATAAAAGATGCCATGAGGAACTCCAACATGCTTTCAATAGGTAGGTATTTCATAAGGTTAGAACGGAAGAAATTGGGAGAAGCACAACTGGAAGGGAGAATAGCTGACAATATTTGATAATTAATGAAAGATATGGAATTGCAAACTAATGATTAAGGATATTCCAAAATTAGTAAAAAAACAAAAAACAAAAAACAAAAAAACAAGCTTTTTCAGATTCAGTGAGCACAAGTACCAAATAGAATCTTTTTAAATCCCAAACATATCAGAGTTAAACTATAGAAGACCAAAGAAAGAAAAGTCTCCTAAAACAAAGCAATTACAGAGACTTATTAGAAATGACAAAGGAAGTCATACTTGTCAACAGCAATAACAGAATCCAGAAGACAATGAAAAATATTTATTACCCTAGAATTTTTTTGTCTTTTGAGACAGAGTCTCAAGCTGTTGCCCTGAGTCATAGCTCATGGTGTCATAGCTCACAGCAACCTCCAACTTGGGCTCAAGTGATCCGCTTGCCTCAGTTTTTCTATTTTTAGTAGAGATGGGTCTTGCTTTGTTCTCAAACTCATGAGCTTGAGTAATCCACCCATCCTGGCCTCCCAGAGTGCTAGGGTTACAGGCATGGGCCACTGGGCCCAGACTTACCCTAGAATTTTTATCAAAAGTTTAGCTGTTGCTAGTTTTATTCTACCCCACCAGATTTATTAAGGTATAATTGGCAAATAAAAAATTGTGTATATTTAAGGTGTGCAATGTGATGAATTGGTGAAATGAACAGATCAAGCTAATTAACATATCCATCATTTCACATACTGATCATTTTATGTGATGGGAGTGTTTAAAATCTATTCTCTTAGTGATTTTTCAAGTGTATGATACAGTGTTATTAACTATAGTTACCCTGATGTAAAATAGGTCTCCTGAACTTATTCATCCTAACTGGAATTTTCTACTTTTTGACTCATATCTCCCCATTCCCTTATCCTCACCCCCAGCCACTGGTGACTGTCATTCTACAATCTATGAGGTCAGCTGTTTTTAGATTCCACATATAGAGAGATCATGTAGTATTTGCCTTTCTGTACCTGGCTTATTTAACTTTGCATAAAGTCCTCCAGGTTCATCCATGTTATCACAAATGATAAGATTTCTTTCCTTTTTAAGGCTGAATAGTATTCCATTGTGTATAGTGGGTCGGACAATTTAGTCCCTGAATCACCTTAGAAGAAGTGCTACCCTGTGGTCACCTTTGAGGTTCGTCCCTTGGGAAGCTATGTACTGAAGCCAGAGCCTAGTCCTCCCTTCAAAGCAATTTTGGAACTTTTAACCTGGAATAGCCATCAGAGCTGTCATCATACCAGATCTAATAAGTTTGTGAACTTAGTCATCCTAGAAAGGGTGCTACATATCTTATTGCCTAATATCACTATGGTCGCCACATGGCCAAGGGCAGTACTTTGAAGGTAACCATAGTGATATTCAGCAATAAAGTATGTAGCACTTTTTCTAGGATGAATTTGGGAACTTAATTGTCTGACCTCATGTAGATATATATTTTTTTTATCTATTCACCCACTGATGGACACTTAGGTTGATTCCAAGTGTTGGACCATGTAGGTCCATTCCTTGACTATTGTGAATAATGCTTCAACAAAAATATGGACGTGCAAATACCTCTTTGAGGTAGTGAAAATACGGAAGTGCAAATACCTCATTTCCAGTAGTGGATTGCAGGATCACATGGTAGTTCTATTTTTAATTTTTTGAGGAACTTCTGTATTGCTTTTTCATAATGGCTGTACTAATTTACATGCTCACTAACAGCATACAAGGGTTCCATTTTTTCCATCTCCATGCCAACACTTTTTATTTTTTGTCTTCCTGACAATAACCATCCTAACAAGTGTGAGGTGATAGCTCATTATGGTTTTAATTTGCATGTCTGTAATGATTAGTGATGTTGAGCATTTTTTCTTATGCCTGTTAGGCATTTATATGTCTTCTTTCAAGAAGTATCTACTCAGGTCCTTTGCCCATTTTTAAATTGCATTATTTGTTTTCTTGCTATTGAATTGTTTGAGTTTCATATGTAGATACATGGATGGGTGGATGGATAGATAGATAGATAGATAGATAGATAGATAGATAGATAGATATAGAAATTAACCGTTTATCAGATGTATGTTTTGGATCTGGTACATAGGGTTTCTCTTCATTCTATCAATTGTTCCCTTTGCTGTGCAGAGCTTTTTAGTTTGATCCACTTGCACTAGTCTATTATAGCCTGTACTTTGGAGTTCATATCCAAAAAATAATTGCCTACAAATAAACACATGTAAATGTATAGAAAAAAATAATTGCCTAGATTAATGTCAAGATGCTTTTCCCCTATGTTTTCTTAGTAGTTTTATAATTTCAGGCCTTAAATTTAAGTCTTAATCCATTTTGAGTTGATTTTTGTATATGATGTGAGATAAGGGTTCAATTTTACTCTTCTGCATATGTATATCTAGTTTTCCCATTATCACTTATTGATGAGACTGTCCTTGGTCCCTATTGTGAATTTTTGACAGCTTTATCAAAGATCAATTGGTCATAAATGTGCGGATTTATTTTTGAGTTCTCTGTTTTGTTCCATTTGTCCATGTGTCTGTTTTTATGCCCCCTACCATACTATTTTGATTGCTATAGCTTTGTAGTATATTTTGAAATCAGATCATATAATGTTTCCAGTTTTGTGTGTTTTGCTTAAGATAGCTTTGGCTATTTGGAATCTTGTGGTTCTATGTGAATTTTAGAATTGTTTTTTCTATTTCTGTGAAAAATGTCATTGGAAGTTTAATAGGAATAACACTGAATTTGTAGATCACTTTGGGTAGTATGAACATTTTAACTGTTAATTCATCCAGTACATGAACATTGGATATTTTTCCATTTATTTGTGTCTTGTTCAATTTCCTCCATTAATGTTTTCCTTTCTTTTTTTTTCTCTTTTTCCCTTCAAGACAGAGTCTCACTTTGTCACCAGGCTTATATGCAATGGCATGATTATAGCTCACTGTAACCTCGAACTCCTGGGGTCAAGCAATCCTCCCTCTTAGTTTTGCAAGTAGCTGTGACTACTGGAATGTGCTACCATACTACTACACCTAGGTAAGTTTTTTTTTATGTTTTTTTGTCTTGTTTTTGTTTTGGAGATGGGTTTTATTATGTTGCCCATGCAGGTTTGAATCCTGACCTCAAGTGGTGTTCCTATCTTCACCTCCCCAAAGCACTGGGATTACAGTTGTGAGCCACTCTGCCTGGGAAATGTTTTGTAGTTTTCTATGTACAGATCTTTAACTGCCTTGGTTAAATTTATTCCTAACTCTTTTATCTATTTTTTAAAAAGTTTTTTGTTGTTAGAGAAGGAGTCTCACTCTGTTGCTGAGGCAACAGGAGTGCAGTGGTATGGTCATAATGTGTTGTAGCCTCCAACTCCTGAGCTCAAGCAAACCTCCCACCTCCACCTCCTAAGTAATCAGGACCATAGGCATGTGACTCTATGCTCAAGCTAATTAAAAAAAATTTTTTTTTTAAGAGATGAGATTTCACTATGTTGCTTAGACTGGTCTTGAACTCCTGGCGTTAAGCAATCTTCTCACCACAGCCTCTCAAGGAGCTGGGATTACAGGTGTAGGCCACTGCACCAGGTTCCCATTTATTTATCTTCGATGCTATTATAAATGGGATTGTTTCTTAATTTATTTTTCAGATAGTTCACTGTTAGCATATAGATATGCTACTAATTTTTGTATGTTGATTGTGCATCCTGCATCTTTAATGAATTTATTAGTTCTAATAGCTTTTGTGTATGTGTGTGGAGTCTTTACAGTTTTCTATATATTATGTCATCTGCAAACAGAACAATTTCACTTCTTCCTTTCCAATTTGGATGCCTTTAATTTTCTTCTGTCCCAGTTGCTCTGGCTGGGACTTCCAATACTATTTTGATAGAATTGGTAAGAGAGAGCATCCCAGTCTTTTTCATGATCTTAGAGGAAAACCTTTTAGCTTCTCACCTCTGTGTGTGATGGTAGCGGTGGGTGTATCATATATTGCCATTATCAGGTTCAGGTACATTCTTTCTATATCTAATTTTTTGAGACTTTTTATGATGAAAGGATGATGAATTTTTTCAAATGCTTTTTCTGCGTCTACTCAGATGATCATATGATTTTTATCCTTCATTCTGTTAATGTAGTGCGTCACACTTACTGATTTGCAGATGTTAAAACATCCTTGTATCCCAAGGATAAATCTCATTTGATTGTGGCATACATGTGATCCTTTTAATGTGGTGTGGAATTTAGTTTGCTAAATTAGTATTTAATAATTTACTGATTTTTGCTTCTATATATATAGGCCTTTTCTCTTTGTCTGGTTTGTCGGACCATTACTCTGGTCCGAGTAATGCTAGCCTCATAAAATGAGTTTGGGAGTGTTCCCTCTTTTCATTCTTTGGAAGAGTTTGAGAAGAATTTGTGTTAATTCTTCCTTAAATGTTTGGTAGAATTCATCAGTGCCATATCCAGGACTTTTCTTTGTTGAGAAGTTTTTGATTACTAATTCAATATCCTGTTCAGATTTTCTATTTCTTCATAATTCAGTCTTGTTAAGCTGTATGTTTTTAGAAATTTATTCATTTCTTCTAGGTCATTTAATTTGTTGGCATATATTGTTCATAGCAATCTCTTGCAATTCTTTGTATATCTGTGATATCAATTATAACATTTTCTCTTTCATTTGTACTTTTATTTATTTGAATCCTTATTTTTCTTAGTCTATCTCAGTGTTTTTGACCTTTTTTAATCTCATAACACACTTGAACCCCAAAGTTAAACTTCCACAGCACACTTAAATTATGTTGATCCAAAAAAAGAGTTTTTTAAAAAAAGAATATATTTAGTGTACTTAGAATTTCTTTTAAAAATAATTTAACTAATGGTCTTTTAAAATTTTCATGGCACTCTTAAGATCCTCTCATGGCACACCAGTGTGCTGCAGTACACCAGTTGAAAATCACTGGTCTAGCTAAAGGTTTGTCAGCTTGTTTAGTTTTCAAAAAACACAACTCCTAATTTCATTAATTCTTTTCTATTGTTTCCTCAGGCTTTATTTCTGCTCTGTTCTTTAATATTTTCTTCCTTTTTGCTGAACTTGGGCTTAATTTATTCTTATTTTTTCTACTTCCTTGAGATGGAAAGTTATTTGAGATTTTTCTTTTTTACTTAATGTAGGCATTCATCACCGTAAACTTCACTCTTAGAAATGCTTTTTTTGCATCCTCTACATTTTGGTGTGCTGTGTTTTCATTTTCACTTGTTTCCAGATATTCTTAAGTTTTCCTTTTGATTTTTTTCTTTGGCCCATTCATTGTTCAGAAGTGTGCTATTTAACTTCCACATATTTGTAAATTTTCTAATTTTCTCCTCATTATTGCTTTCTAGTTTTCATACCATTGTGCTCAGAAAAGATATTTGATATACTTTCTATCTTTTAAAATAATTAAGACTTGTTTTGTGGCCTAACATATGATCTATCCTGGCAAATATTCTGCATGTGCTTGAAAAGAAAATGTAGTCTGCCTGCCATTTGATCCCACAATCCCATTACTGGGCATCCACCCAGAAGGAAAAAACTCCTTTTATCATAAGGACACTTTAACTAGACTGTTTATCGCAGCTCAATTTACAATTGCCAAAATGTGGAAACAGCCTAAATGCCTACCAACCCAGGAATGGATTAACAAGCTGGGGTATATGTACACCATGGAACACTATTTAGCCATTAAGAAAAAAAATGGAGACATTACATCCTTTGTATTAACTTGGATGGAAGTGGAAGACATTATTCTTAGTAAAGCATCACAAGAATAGAGAAGCATGAATCCTATGTACTCAATTTTGATATGAGGACAATTAATGACAATTAAGGTCATGGTGGGCGTGGGGGAAGGAGAGAGCAGAGAGAGAAAGAAGGAGGGAGGGGTAAGGAAAGGAAGAGCAGAGAGAGGAAAGGAGGGAGGGGGATGGGGCCTTGGTGTGTGCCACACCTTTGGGGGGCAAGACAAGATTGCAAGAGGGACTTTACCTAACAAATGCAATCAGTGTAACATGGTTTAATGTACCCTCAATGAATCCCCAACAATGAAAAAAAAAAAAAAAAAGAAAAAAGAAAATTTATTTTGCCACTAAATGGACTATTCTGTATATGGGCTTGTAACAGTATATCTGTTAGGTCATATTGTTCACGTCTTCTGTTTTTTAATTGATTTTCTCATCTAGATGATCTATCCATTGTTGAAAGTGGGTATTGTTATCTGTTTCTTCCTTCAATTCTGTTAATATTTGCTTTACATATTTAGGGGCTCAGATATTTATATATATATATATATATATATTTGTCATATCCTCTTCATAAAATGACCTTCTTTGTCTCTTGTGACAGTTTTTGACTTAAAGTCTACTTTGTCTAATATAAGTCTAGCCATTCTTGTTCTCTTTTGGTTACCATTTATAAGGAATATCTTTTTTATCCCTTCACTATTAGCCTATGTGTCTGCATAAAACTAAAGTGAGCCTCTTGTAGGCAGCATATAGTTGGATCTAATTTTCTTATCCATTCAAACACTCTGTCTTTTGATTGGAGAATTTAACCAAATTATATTTATGTGATAGTAATTATTGATATCTAAGGACATTTCAGGTTAGGTATCCCTTATTCAAACTGCTTGAGACCAGAAATGTTTTGAATTTCAGATTTTTTTGTATTTTAGAATATTTGCATTATGCTTACTGGTTAAGCATCCCTAATTCAAAAAGCCAAAGTCAGAATGCTCCAATGAGCTTTTCCTTTGAGTGTCATTTTGGCATCCACAAAGTTTTCTATTTTGGAGCATTTGGGATTTGGGATTTTTGGATTAGTGATACTCAACCTGTATACTAGCATTTTGTTAATTGTTCTCTGTTATGTATAATAGTTCCTTTGCTCCATTCTTCTTCTCTTGCTGTCTTCCTTGGTGATTTGATGAATTTTTTATAATGATATAGTTTGATTCATTTCTCTTTTTCTTTTGTTTATCTGCTAGTGTTTTTTCTTGGTGGTTACCACAAGGCTTATATAAAACATCTTATAGTTCTAACAGCTTATTTTAAGTTGAAAACAACCTAACTTCAAGCATACATAAAAATTCTACACTTTAATTTCTCCTCCCTACCCCTGCATTTTATGTTATTGATGTCACAGTTTACATCTTTTATATATTGTGTATTCATTAACAAGTTATTATAGCTATAGTTATTTTTAATACTTTTGTCTTATAACTTTTACACTCAAGTTAGAAGTTATTTACGTACCTCCATTACAATATTAAAGTATTCTGAATTTGAGTATATTTTTACCTTTAGAGTAAATTTTACACTTTCATATATTTCATGGTGTTAGTTAGCATCCTTTTATTTCAACTTAAAGAACTCCCTTTAACATTTCTTGTAAGGCAAGTCTAGCGGTAATGAACTCCCATGATTTTTATTTTTTGGAGAAAAGCATGAATCCTATGTACTCAATTTTGAGTACTCAAAGAATTCTATAACTCACCCATCCACTAAAAAGAAAATAAGAAGAAAGAAAGAAAGAAAGAAAGAAAGAAAGAAAGAAAGAAAGAAAGAAAGAAAGAAAGAAAGAAAAAGAAAGGAAGGAAGGAAGGAAGGAAGAAAGCAAGCCTCCAAACCAATTAGACTACAAGAAAGGTTGGGGAAAAAAAATTTTTTTCAGACAAAAATGAAGAGAGTGTACCACAAATAGTCTCTGAAAAAATTATACTAGAATATAATTTAGGTAAAACGAATTCAAATCCAAAAAGGAGTAGAATATATGAATACATGTCAGGAAAGAAATGGTGAATATGTTCTTAAGTCTGAACATGAATTGGGTGAATAAAAGGCTAATAATCATCTAGAGGATATCAAAATAAGATGCCTTTCATTTAAGGTGCCTAAAATACCAGATAACAATAAGACAGGGGCAGTATATTAAATCTAAGGTGTTCTAACATTTTTGTATTGTTTGGAAAGAAGGTGTAGATGCTGATTAACTTAATGCTGTCCAATACACATATTAAAAACATCAAGGGTAACCAATAGAAATAGTATGTGTTATCTTTTAATGATCAGAGGGGAAACATGTAGTACTAGAAGATTTAATCATACTGACAGAAGGCAAAAATAAAGCATAATATAAATATAAAGCATTAAATAAGATGAGAAAAATAAATGCAAATATATTGGTAGTAACAATAGTATCAAAGTCTCTGATGAAAGAACAGATTTTCTCAGATAAAAGTTCTTATTAAAAAAAAAGTCCTATCTTATGTATTCTAGGCAATTATTGACCAAAAGAAAGGTGGTGTAGATAGTTATACAAAATCAATGTTAGTACCCCAAACATTATTAAGAATAAGGGTGGTCATTACATAATGATAAATGAAAGAATTGATAAGTCAGATATAAAGCTTCAAATTATACAAAAACCCTAAGGCAGAGACAAGTTGGGTGAATTGAAGGAAAGAAAGATGGTCAGTATGTCCCTCAACTGCCCAATCCAGAGCATCTCTTCATTCTGTACCTCCCTGTCACCTGTCACTATCTTGACCTCAGTAATCACCTACAAGCCAAGCACTACCAAGAGCTCTTCCCAGACTTCAGATGTGTATGACCAACTGTCTTCTGTCCATTTCCTTCAGGGCCTTCAGGTACCTCCCACCCAGCATGTCCAAACCAAACTTCTCACCCCCATCTTCTCTGAATATTGACTCTTTTTTCCTGTGTCCCTATCTTCATGACGTTGTCATAATCAACTCATCACCCAAGTTAGAAAAC
Source organism: Loris lydekkerianus (assembly GCA_963574355.1). Taxonomy (NCBI): domain Eukaryota; kingdom Metazoa; phylum Chordata; class Mammalia; order Primates; family Lorisidae; genus Loris; species Loris lydekkerianus. Next base: position 14,721 of record CAUYPK010089118.1, read on the forward strand.
TAGGTGTCCTCATGTGGACCAGAGTTCAGCATCCACAGGTCTTTGCATGGCAAATTGACTTGGCAAGCCAAACGGCATTTGGGAAAATGTTTGAAGGATTAGCACTGGAAAGAAGAGTTAGGTCATATTCTTTTAAATTTTTGTAATTTTAATAATTATAAATAATTCAAACAAAAACAAGTATAAATAGTAGGTCTTAAAAGTCTGTCAAGGTGTCAGTTCTTCAAAGACAATCACTATGATAGGGTGATAATGGTAATTATAGGTCCTTTTGAATCTTTTAGAGGTATATGTATATTTATGTTTTAGAGTTTTCACAGTTGTGACTGTGTTATATGTACTGTCTGGTTTCTTGCTTTTTCCCCCACTTAATATATTTTGATGTCTTTTCATATCAATTCTTTTTTTGACATGTATATATTCCATTTTATGACTAAACCTTAATCAATTTTATCAATCTCATTATGGATATATAAGCTGTTTTGAATTTCCTACTCATACCAATAGCTGCAGTGAACAACCTTGGATATGCATTTTTGTGCAGTTGGATGAAGAAATCAGCAAAATAAATTACTAGAAGGAAATGTCTGGGTTAGTAGAGATTCGCGATTTGATCTTTGATGGATTCTGCCAAATTGCCTTTAAACCTTTCTCCCAACTTACTCCCTCCCCAACTAGGTATATATTTTCCCATCATCTCCCAGCATTAAAAATTATCAGTGGTTTAAAGTGTTTTGCCAATCTGATTAATTTTTGTCATTTTAATCTGTTTTTCTTCATTAGTTTGAACACCGTATCTTTCTTTTTAAGTGAATCTCTAGTTCAATTCTTCTGCACATTTACCATTGGATTGTTTTTCTTTTTTATTGACTTGCAGAAAGTTCTTTATACAAGAACACTATTAACCTTTAGTATGTAATAAATGTTGAAAATGTTTCTCCTCAATTTGTTGTTTGTACTTTAATTTTTTTATGTCCTTTGCCTCACAGACATTTCAAATATTTATGCAGTTAAATTTTTTCATTCATTATTTCCAGCCTTATTTTCATTTTACCACCTTGGTATGCCCTGTTGCCCTGTTGATGATTTTATTCTCTAGTTAATCATGAGTTACTTGAGGTTGTGGGCTTCATCTTATTTAAATCAGTAGATTATTCTCAAGCAATCACTCACCCTAGAGCCCTGGCTATAAGTACTCCATAAATAAGCACGGTTTAAAATTTTATTGACTTGACAGAGTTCAGTGTGTTGTAAAATAAGCAAACACAGAAAATTTAATTCCAAGATTGAGTTGCGGGGAAAGCTCTAAGGTGCTTTAGCCTACAAACCAAAATGCATGGTGAATGAGAAAGTGTAGTTTCAATTGATACATGGAGTAAGATCAGGGTTAAGTTCAGCTGGTAATAGAAAATTATTCAAAAGATCACAAGAAATACATCCTATATTTATTACACTTTAAAACCTATTTTTGTCACTGAATTATCTGCTTTCAGAATCAGAGTTTAATATGGAAGAGTCATAGTTTAATATAAAAATAGTCACAGTTGAATATGAAAAGTCAGAATTTAATATAAAAATAACAAAGTGGGGAGCTCAGATGATAATCTAGATTTCATGTAAACCACACATCTGGTGAGTCAGAGGCATCTAACTCCCCTGTGTCCACCCCTGGCTGGTGGCAGTGTACACTGTATAAAGCACTGCTGCAGTTTATATTCTTGATGCCACTCCTCAAAACTTGAGATAGTGTGTAACATTGGGGAAATCCCTGGGTCTCATTTTGGCTATTTTAAAAACAAAGGTGGGGGTGTTACTGGGTGATCTCAGAAATTCCTTCCAAAACTGAGATCCAGGGAGCCCCCAAGCTTTTTTCCATAAAAAAATTCACAGGGCCCTGCCTCTGTGGGATTCCCCTGTAATCCAATCTGAGGTGTGAAGACAAATCCATCACAGCTGTTACCAACTGTTCAGTGAGGATGCACTGGGAGCCCCCAAGAGCGTCAACACCACTGTCTGTATGAGTTAAATTAAATTCCAGGGTCTAGTGTGAAGCTGGAGCAGGGCTTGGTGTTTATCTGTCTGCTGCTGAGTTCCTTTGGGGCCTATTGCTTAAGCAGAGATAGCATGAGGAATAGGGAATAGAGTGAAAGGGACAGTCTTCCCTCTTTTATTTATGTAGGTTCATAATCTTTTCATTACATAAATCACACTACTGTCACATCCTAAAAAGACTCATAATGATTCATCAATTCACTCAGAGCAGGTACTCTATGCCTGCTCTGTGCCAGATGCAACACTAGGGGCTAGAAGAGACAGAAGGACATGGGAAAACCTAATAGTGTGTCTCACATGGTATTACAGAGGGACTGGGTATGCACAGGCCATGGGAACACACAGAAGGAGTAAGCAAGAGGTAGGTGCCATGGGAAGGAGAGGAGGAAAGGGAAGACTGATTTCTTAAGTGCCTCCTAGGAAGTAACCAATCACAATGATTAAGGGCACAGGCTTTGGAGACAGATAAGATTGAGTTTAAGGAGGCTGAGGGAACCCTACAGGAGAAGGAGAGGTGGTGCCCTGAGGCACAGAGCAGCTGCACCAGCAGAAACAATAGGGCTCACACCCCTGGGGATATTTTTAAGAGACACTCCTTGACTCTCTGAGCAACCAGAGGAAGCCAGGAATCTTCCTTGGTGGCAGCCACTGGTGGAACAGATCTGGGATGGAAACACAGGCCCTGAGAGTAAAGGGTATGCCTGAGGCGGTACCTGCCTGGGTGTGGTGTGGTGGGAAAGGAGAATAGAAGATGCGTGCACAGAGACAGCACACTCCCAGGGCAGGGCTGAGCAGAAGGACTGCTTCAGTGAGACTAAGACGCACCTGGCCCTCAGGGGATCATAGCTGAGACAAAGGCAGGCAGGAAGAGGCAGAAACTGAAATCTAAGCGTGAGCTCTAACTGCCTCCACCCCAACACAGACTGCAGCTGAGACAGACACACCAGCTGCAGGCAGTGGCACAGGCGGGGGCTGAGTCGCAGTTTCTGTGAACTCAAACACTGTCTGATCCACAGGAGAATATAGCTGGGACAGAAACAAATTCTACAAAATTGTTCTGTTCTGTCAGCAACATCAATCAGGGGTGAGTCTGGAACTAAGTGAACCACCCTAGCCTCCATTAAGCACCTGAGGTTGTCAGGCCTCAGCACCCCTACTGGATGATGGCTGAGTGTGGAGGCCTGGCAGAGGAGACATAGATCTCACTGTGACCCAGGAACAAAACCCTGGAGCATCTGCTCATTGGAGGGAACTGGGTCACAGCCCTGGGGGGTAAGGGGGGTAGCAATGACTGGTGTGACAGAGGTGCAAGGTGGGGAAGGATGCATCAACCTTCCCAGACTAATTCATTTGCTGGGTGGGTCCTTCTGACTTCACAGAGCACCAGAGTGAGTCATACTTGAGCTGCCAGCAGATCCCTGCTATCTAGTTGCTAACTCTCCCACCTGAGACTGGTGCTGACTAAGATGATTGATTTGGACCCCTTGAACTGGGACAATCACCCGAGGACTATCCAAAGTAGTAGGCAGTGCCTGTGGCTCAAAGGAGTAGGGCACCAGCCCCATACACTGAAGGTGGCAGTTTTAAACCCTGCCCGGCCAAAAACTGCAATAAATAAACAAACAAACAAACAAACAAAGTAGTACCCTGGGTATGTGGTTATGGGAAAGTTTGATTTTGCTTTTCCAGTTGTTGCCCATTGGGGGTGGGGTGACTTAATTGCTGGTATTTCTCCACAGCTGAGACTTCAACCCAGAGTAACTGATTTACTAGGGTAAGACAGAGATCAGCTGAAAACAAGACAGAGTCACTTAGCCCCACCACACCAAGTAAGTCCCCAGTGTCTCAGGCCATAGCACTGTATGGGTCCTTTGCAAAGCTCTAGGAGAAAAGGTATAGACACCAGTCCCAGCTCTGAGACAAAGGCTGGTTAATCACTACTCCAGGAGCCCCCAACCCAACTTGACCTTATCTGCTGATCTAGTCAAACGTTGTAAAATAATCATGGGGCAGAATCAGCAGAAAAACTCCAGTAACCTGAATAACCAGAGTAGATCAACTCCCCCAAGGAAGACACAACTGAAGGTCCCGTTCATAAACAAATGTCTGACATGTCAGAAATCAAATTCAGAATCTGGATTGCAAATAATATTAATAGAATGGAGGTAAAGTTGAAATTAGAACTTTGAGCATTTCAAAAGTGACTCAAGAATTCAATGAATTCAAAGACAAAATCACCAAAGATTTTGACACATTGAGACAAGAATTTGCAGCCCTCAAAGATCTGAGAAATATAGTAGAATCCCTCAGTAACAGAATGGAAGAAGCAGAAGAAAGAATTTCTGACATTGAAGACAAAGATTTTGAATGCTCCCAAACTCTCAAAGAGGAAGAGAAATGGAGAGCAAAAATGGATCATTCTCTCAGAGAGCTCTGGGATAATTCAAAGAAAACTAATACTCACCTTATAGGAATCTCTGAAGGTGATGAAGTTGCTTCACAAGGCACCGAGGCTCTTCTTCATGAGATTATGAATGAGAACTTTCCAGACATACCAAGAGATTCTGAAATTCAGATAGCAGACAGTTTCAGAACCCCAGCATGACTCATGGCGAATAAGATGTCTCTTAGGCACATCATAATTAACTTTGCCAAAGTTAAAATGAAGGAGAAAATTCTGCAAGTAGCCAGATGGAAGAAAACCATAATCTACAAGGGGAAGAATATTAGAATGACTGCAGATCTCTCTGTTGAAATCTTTCAAGCTAGAAGAGGATGGTCATCGACTTTTAATTTCCTAAAACAAAATAGCTTTCAACCCAGGATCCTGTATTCAGCTGAGTTTCATTTATGATGATGATGATGATGATTTATGATGATTAAATACTTTAATGACATTCACATGTTGAAGAAATTTGCCATAACTAAACCAGCACTCCAGGATATTCTAAGACTTATCCTCCATAATGACCAGCGCAATCCTCCACAACAAAAATAAATGTGTTCAGAAACTTTTGATCAAATTCCAACTTCCACAGTGGTGAAAGGATTAAAAATGTCCACTGGACTTTCAAAAAACGCAATACCCCAAATTCTACCAGACTTATCAATATTCTCCATTAATGCAAATGGCTTAAATTGTCCTCTAAAGAGGCACAGGTTGGCTGACTGGATACAAAAACTCAGGTAAGATATCTGCTGCATACAAGAAACTCATCTTACCTTAAAAGATAAATATAGACTCAGGGTGAAGGGATGGATGGTCATCTATATTTCAGGCAAATGGAAATCAGAAAAAAGCAGGTGTTGCAGTTTTATTCGCAGATACAACAGGCTTTAAACCAACAAATGTAAGGAAAGATAAGGATGGTCACTTCATATTTGTTAAGGGTAACACTCAACATGATGAGATGTCAATTATTAACATTTATGCACCCAACCAGAATTCACCTCAATTTATGAGAGAGACTCTAATAGACGTGAGCAACTTGATTTCCTCCAGCACCATAATAGTCAGAGATTTTGACACTCCTTTGGCAGTATTGGATAGATCTTCCAAAAAGAAGCTAAGCAAAGAAATGTTAGACTTGAACTTAACCGTTCAACAGTTGGATATAACAGACATCTACAGAACATTTCATCCTAACAAATTGAATACACATTCTTCTCATCAGCCCCTGGAACATCCTCCAAATTTGATCACATCTTAGGTCACAAGTCTAACTTCAGCAAATTTAAAAGAGTAGAAATTATTTCTTGCATCTTCTCGGACGCAAGAAATTCCTGTTGTTATGGAACTCAATAACAACAGGAATCTGCATACTCATACAAAAACATGGAAACTATATAACATTATACTGAATAATAGCTGGGTTGTTGATGAGATTAATAAGGAAATTACCAAATTTTTGGAACAAAACAGCAATGAAGACATGAATTATCAGAACCTCTGCGAAGGCAGTTGTAAGATGAAAATTTATAGCACTGCAAGCTTTCCTCAAGAGAACAGAAAGAGAGGAAATTAACAACTTAATGGGACATCTCAAGCAACTGGAAAAGAAAGAATATTCCAATCTGAAACCCAGCAGAAGAAGAAAAAAATAACAAAAATTAGAGCAGAATTAAATGAAATTGAAAACAAAAGGATGATACAACTGATCAATAAATCAAAAAGTTGGGGACTCGGGATTAAAGATGGCGGCTGAGTAACAGCTTCCCTGCAACTGGGCACAGCGAGTCTGGGGAGACAAGATTCCAGACATCTCTGGCCAGTGGGATCTGCCTTTGAAAGTGCAGGGAAAACTCTTGAAGAAATTGGACTGGGCAAATATTTTATGAGGAGGACTCCCTGGGCAATTGAAGCAATGCCAAAAACACATTACTGGGACCTGATCAAACTAGAAAGCTTCTGCACAGCCAAGAACACAGTAAATAAAGCAAGCAGACAGCCCTCAGAATGGGAAAAGATACTTGCAGGTTATGTCTCTGACAAAGGTTTAATAACCAGAATCCATAGAGAACTCAAATGTATAAGCAAGAAAAGAACAAGTGATCTCATTGCAGGCTGGGCAAGGGACTTGAAGAGAAACTTCTCTGAAGAAGATAGGCGCATGGCCTACAGGCGTATGAAAAAATGCTCATCATCCTTAATCATCAGAGAAATGCAAATCAAAACTACTTTCAGATATCATCTAACTCCAGTAAGCTTAGCCCACATCACAAAATCCCCAAGCGAGAGATATTGGTGTGGATGTGGAGAAAAGGGGAACACTTCTACAGTGCTGGTGGGAATGCAAACTAATATATTCCTTTTGGAAAGATGTTTGGGTATATATCCAGAAGACCAAAAATCACATTATAACAAAGATATTTGTACCAGAATGTTTACTGTAGCCCAATTCATAATTGCTAAGTCATGGAAGAAGCCCAAGTGCCCATCGACCCACGAATGGATTAATAAATTGTGGTATATATACACCATGGAATATTATGCAGCCTTTAAAAATGGAGATTTTTATCTCTTTCATGTTTACATGAAGCCTGAGTGCCCATCGACCCATGAATGGATTAATAAATTGTGGTATAACACAAAAAACAAAAGAGGGAATTGTTGGGCCCTGCCATGTGCCTGAGGCCTAGTGCAACTTCCCGAGCCTGACTAGAAGTAGATCCATCGAGCTACTTCTGCGTAGCAACAACTCAGCAAGGCCCGGCCTGAAACTGCCTCTACCTAGATACAGCCAATGTGGTACCATGCCACTGGCCC
>CAUYPK010089120.1:0-10729 GCA_963574355.1 Loris lydekkerianus
TAGGGTTTTTCCCCAGAATGAATTCTTTTATGTATAAAAAGGGATGAGTACTGGGAAAAGGCTTTTCCACATTCTTCACATTCGTAGGGTTTTTCCCCAGAATGAATTCTTTTATGTGTAATAAGGGATGAGTACTGGGAAAAGGCTTTTCCACATTCTTCACATTTGTAGGGTTTTTCCCCAGTATGAATTCTTTCATGTACAGAAAGGGATGAGGACTGGGAAAAGGCATTTCCACATTCTTGACATTTATAAGATTTCTCCCCAGAATGAAGTCTTTTATGTACAGAGAGATTTGAGTAATGATTAAAGGCTTTTCCACATTCTAGACATTTGTATGGTTTCTCTCCAGAATGAATTCTTTTATGTACAGACAGACGTGAGGAACTGTTAAAGAATTTCCCACATTCTTCACATTTGAAAGGTTTCTCTCCAGAATGAATTCTTTTATGTCCAGAAAGTTGTGAATAACGATTAAAGGCTTTTCCACATTCCTGACATTTATAAAATTTCTTCACAGAATGAATTATTTTATGTACAGACAGACATGAGGAATTGTTAAAGGATTTGCCACATACTTCACATTTATAGGGTTTCTCCAGGTTATAAATTGTCTCATGGTTAGAATATTTTGAGCTGTGGCTAAGACACTTGTCATTATTCTCACAATGGGAGATTTTCTCTGCAGTATGAAGTCCCCTGTGCTTAGGAAGTCTTGAGCAAGATTTAAAGACTTTGCCACATTCTTTATATTTATACTGCTTTTCCACAAAATGGGTTATCTTATGTTTACCAAGGTTTGAGGATAGTTTTAAGGCTTTCCCATATTTTTTACATTCCAACGTTACCTCCCCAGTATGTATCATCTTATGTCTATTTACATCTGATAATTTTCTGACAACTTTGAAATGTTTACTGCATTCGTAGATTTTACCATGCATAGCTGTCAAACTTCCATCTAGTTCATTGGAACATACTTTCTGCTGCTTATACTCACACACCCTATCCCAGTCTTTTATTGAGTTGAAATTTTCAGGGTTATCATTTTCATATCTTCTCAGGATTACCTCTGCTAATAAGATATTCATGCACAGCACTTCTGAATTGCTCTGGGTAGAATGATTAGATATAACTGAAAGAAATTTAAAAATACAAAATTATGTCATTAAGTTTCATTACAATTGAATAAATATACATTACAAATTTTGTCTGTAAAATTAGGCCCAGCACAGTAGCAAGATGGCATAGGACAGCACAAAAGCCCTAATAATTTTTTAGATACATCTAAGTAAGAAATATATACTGCATTTTATGGATTATAAAAACCAAGTGAGAATTTTCAGCCCACCAGGTGAGCACAATGTGAAGTGGTATATACAGGCCAGGTACAGTGGTTAATGTTTGTAAATCTAGCGCTCTGGGAGAGTGAGTGGGTGGATTGCTTCAACACAGGCATTTGAGAGCAGTCTGAGCCAGAGTGAAACCCTGTTTATACCACAAATAGAAAAAATGAGAGGGGTGAGTGGCAGACCCCTGTAGTCCCAGCAACTCAGGAAGCTGAGGCGAGAGTATCTCTTGAGCCCAGGAGGTTGAAGTTGTTGTTAACTATAGTACCACAGCACTCTATCCGTGGTGAAAGACACTCTATCTCAAAAATATATAACTATAGAAAATCAAATAAGAAAAAAAATGATAATGACAAAAGGTGCAAAATATGGGAAGAAAAGTTTGTTCTACTTATAGACCACAGACATTGCCCAATCTGAAAACAGCATTGTCCATATGAAAGTAAACTTTTTCCTCAAAAGAAAAATAGAGACCTGCATTAACTCTACTGGCTTTTCTGGACTGTTTAAAGTTAGGTTATGTCTCCCAAGAGGGAGAGTGCTGAAGGGAATCGTGCAGTTTTTGTTTCTTTTCTTTTCTTTTTTTTTCTTTTTTCAGTTTTTGGCTGGGGCTGGGTTTGAACCCACCACCTCTGGCATATGGGGCCAGCGCCCTACTCCTTTGAGCCACAGGTGCCACCCAAGAATGGTGCAGTTTTTATAAAACTGACTGGGTGAGCTTAAACCAAAGGTAAAATATTGTTACAGCACCAGAGAGACTCTAAGACAACAGACAGATTCAGGTCTACCAAGTGATGACAAGCTCTTAGGAGGAAGTGTGGGAAAATGCTTCAGCTAGAAAATAGCCACACAACTCCACAGGCAAAACAATTTCAGAATGTATACTGAACTGCCTCAAGCATTTATGATAATTTGTGTCAGAGTCTTGTAAAGTAGAGCCACATCATGGGTTTTGTGAAAGGTGCCTTATGTGGCTTGGTACCCATAGCACAGGGGTTACGGTGCAAGACACAGACATGGAGGATGGTGAGTTTGAACCCAGCCTAGGCCAGCTTAAACAACAATGTCAACTACAACGAAAAGTAGCCCAGCATTGTGGTGGGCGCCTGTAGTCCCCGCTACCTGGGAGCCTGGGGCGAAAGAATCCCTGAAGCGCAAGAGTTTGAGTTGCTGTGAGCTCTGACACCACAGAACTCTACCCAGGGTAACAAAGCAAGACTCTGTCTCAAAAAACAAAAAAAGAAAAGAAAGGTGCCTTTTGTGATCCTCAAAAGTCAATGAACGTTTAGAACATGTAAAAAATAAAAGACATAACCCGAAGAAACAAAACAAATAATGTAGAATCAACCATAAAAAAGAGATGTCTAAATTACCTAAGAGTTTTATCTCCATGATGGTAAATGGGTGAAATGGGAATGATATTATACAAACAACTAAGTTAAGTCATAAAATTGGAGATATCAACAAAAAGACAAGCTTTAAAAAAATAGAAATTCCTACCTTGAAGAACACAGTGAAAAAGACTGAGAAATTTTCAAACGTAGGAAATAAAATACAGAATATCAAGCTCACCAGATTACAGCTAGGAGAAATACAAAGAGACCCATAAAAAGACACATGAAGATCAAAGATTTGAAAGCCACACAAGAGTATTCTGAAAGCCACGAAAGGAAACAGATGCGTCATCTGTAAGCACACTCTTCTGAGATCACTGTTAGGTTTTTCAACACACACCTTCCCTATCAAAAAAGACTTGGATGATATAGTCAAAGTGCTGAAAGAACAAAAATTTCAGAACACATACAGTGTATCCAGCAAAACAACCCTTCAAGATAAAGAAGAAAATAAACATTTATCAAGATTTATCAAGATTATAATCTGCCAAGGAGGAAATGTCAAAGGAAGCCCATTTCATTGAAAATAATATTGTGCTTGAGAACAATGCTACATTAGGTAAAAATAAGTAAATTTGAAAAGAAAAAAAAAAACTAAGTACATTTATGTAAAATGTGGTATTCTTATAATGACAGAGTGGAAAGCACTTTTATTTTTATTTATTTATTTATTTATTTTTTATTCTTTTGTAGAGACATAGTCTCACATTATTGCCCTTGGTAGAGTGCAGTGGTGTCATACAGTTCACAGCAACCTCCAACTCTTGGGCTTAGGTGATTATCTATGCCTCAGCCTCCTGAGTAGCTGGAACTACAGGCTCCTGCCACAACACCCAGATATTTTTTCATTATAGTTTGGCCAGGGCCAGGTTTGTACCCACCACCCTCAGTTTGTGGGGCCAGCACCCTACCCACTGAGCCACAGGTGCCACCCTATTTTTTGTTTTTTTTTTTGAGACAAAGTCACCCTGGGTAGAGTGCCATGGCATAACAGCTCACAGTAACCCCAAACTCTTGGGCTTAAGCGATTCTCCTGCCTTAGCTTCCCAAGTAGCTGGGACTACAGGTGTCTGCCACACCAGGATATGTTTTGGTTGTAGTTGTCATTGTTTGGCAGGTTGGGGATGGATTCAAACCCGCCAGCTCCAGTGTATGTGGCTGATGCCCTAGCCACTGAGCTGGGCACCGCTCCCAGAAAGCTCTTTTAATCATGCTTTAAAATACAAAGACAAAAACAGAATCTTAACATGAAACTTCTGTTAATGGTGTAGGTGTTCAATGTAACAAGATGAAATTGGTGACATCACTAAGTTGAAAGAAAGGCTGGGTGAGGTGGCTCACACCCTTAATTCTAGCAATTGGGATGTCAAGGCAGGTGATTTCCTGAGCTCACAGGTTCCACACCAGCCTAAACAATACAGAGACCTCATCTCTAAAATAGTCAGGCATTGTGGCTAGCACCTGTAGTCCCAGATATTAGGGAGTTGAGGCAAGAGAATCACTTCAGCCCAAGAGTTGCAGTTTGCCGTGGGCTATGACGACAGACACTCTAATGAGGGTGAGAAAAGTGAGACTCTGTCTAAAAAAACAAAATAAAACAAAAAAACTAGCCAGGCCTTGTACTGTACTTCCAGCTATTGGAGAGACTGAAGCAAGACGATCTCTTCAATCCAAGAGTTTGAGGTTGATGTGAGCTATGACAATGCCACAGCACTCTATTCAGGGACACAGACTGAGACTCTGACAAAAAACAAAACAAAACAAAAACCATAGAATAACAAAATAAGGAATATAAAGAGTTATAGTTTTTGCATTCTATTGAAGTTAGCTTGATATGAGTGTGAATAATATTAATAATATTGTTATACCTTTAAGAACTTTTTATAATTTCCATTCTTTAAGGTGCTCAGAAAGAAAATATCTATAGAATTTGTATGAAGTAAACTAAGAAAGCAATCAGACTAATTACAAAAATCAATAAAACAGAAATGAAGGCAGCAAGAGAAGAAATAAGGAGAAAATATCTAGAAGAAATAAACTAAAAGGAACTTTAACTCATTTATATTTAAAGCAATTAATTCAATAATCTAAAAAGATGATATGGCTGAATAGACTTACAATAAATGAGTTTCTACAATATTAGGTCTAGAGAAAGCTCCCTATAGCTTTATGGACTAAAATAGGCTAAAAGTAAAAAGACAAAAAATCTGAATGCCAAGCAAATAGTAACTCAAACTGGGTGAAGTAGCTATAATTATATCGGACAATATACACTTGTGGCCTAAACAGCCAAGACAAAAATGTAGTAGTAATAGAAAAGGCCCCTTTACAAAGAATCCTCACTATCCATTACATATACTCACAATCTCATTTAGGTGTATTATATATCTTGTATAATATAAACAAGTATGTATAACATCATTGATTCCAAACATAAGAAATAAATCCTGGCAAAAGCAAAGGAAGAAACAGCTGTGTGGCCATTTTTAATTTTAGACCCTAGGTCTTTTTTTACTCTTTTTTAAATTTTCAGATTAATATGAGGGTACAAACAATTAGATCACATGCCGGGCACAGTGGCTCATGCCTATAATCATAGTACTCTGGGAGGGTGAATAGCTTGATCTCATGTGTTCCAGACAAGCCTGAGCTGAAAGAGACTCCCATCTCTACTAAAAATAGAATAACTGGGCTCAGCGCCTGTGGCTCAAGTGGCTAAGGCATCAACCACATACACCTGAGTAGGCAGGTTCGAATCTAGCCTAGCCCCGCCAAACATCAAGATGGCTGCATCCAAAGAATAGCCGGGCGCTGTGGAAGTCCCAGTTACTGGGGAGGTAGTAACTGTAGTCCCAGTTACTGGGGAGGTAGAGGCAGGAGAAACACTTGAGCCCAGGAGTTAAAGATTGCTGTGAGCTGTGATGCCACAGCACCCTACCCAGTGTGATAGCTGGAGGCTGTGTCTCAAAAACAAACAAACAGAGTAACTGTGGCAAAAGAATCACCTGATTGCTTTAATTTTGATTTTAATTAAAAGAATAATAGGGCCAGTCATGGTGGCTCACACATGGAAACCCAGCACCTGAAAGGCCAAGGTGAGAGGATTGCTTGAGTTTGTGAGTTTGAGACAAGCGTGAGCAGGAGCAAGATTCTGATTCTACTAAAAAACAGTAAAAATATTAGCCAGGCCTTGTGGAGAAACCTGTACTCACAGCTACTTGAGAGGTTGAGACTGAAAAATCACTTGAACCAAATTGGTCAAGATTGCTCTGTGCTAGGCTGATGCCATGGCATGCTGGTCTGATGGCAATAGAGTGAGCCTTTGATTCAATGAGAAAATAAACATAAGAAATGAAAAAAAAGAACAGAATTGCCTTTATGTAACAAGAGAAAGAAACCCAGGCTTCCCAGAACTCATTTCCAATTAAGCGGAGCTTCCCTAATCACTTTGCATTGTGTGGTTTCCTCCTTCAACTTTGGACCTCTGACCACTGTTATCTGCTTCATTCCCTCCAACCTACCTGGGTGCTTGACCACTGTCTGGTGAGTCTTCACCTTCCACGGTTCTTTCCTTTGCTCCAGACAGGTGATGAGGTCAGGCTTAGAGACAGCAAGCCCTGTTTCATTAGAAAAAAAAAAAAGATAACATGACACTTACTGGGCTTCACCAGGTAACAATCTAGAATCATCCTAGAGTAGAGATCATAACAATTTAGAGTCCTAAAAGAATAATCTAAAAATAGAGGTTTCTGACAGAAACTTTACAATATTTTTAAAGCATTTAAAATGTTACACTACCCAGTATTATGGAAATCAAATTTGAGGCTAGAAACTAGACTTAAAGGTATGGGCAACAATTCTAAGCCTCCACATTTTTGAAATTACCATTAATGTAGGGAAGGATATTATCAGCTCAAGAAAGGCTAAGATTAATGCCAAGATAACATCTGAAATACTTTCTTTATACCAAGAACTTATATTTTTCTTAGAAACAACAATCTCAAACTAAAGCAGTCAAAGAATCTCCACAAAACCCACCTACAGAGAAACAATATGAAATGCTTAGTGCACAGTTAAGAAATGTGTATGTAAGTTATCCTCACCAAGGAAGACCAGGTGTCTGTAGGTCTCTAACATGACATCCCGATACAAATTCTGCTGAGCAGGGTCCAAGCAGTCCCACTCATCCATAGAGAAGTCTATAGACACATCTCTGAATGTCAATAGTTCCTGAAAAAAAAAAAAAAAAAAACTAGAAATCTAAAAAAAACAATATATATCATGATGCCACGGGAAGATTTAATTTCATTCTTACATCAATGAGTGGGTGAGAACTTCTTTTGACTTACATGACTGAATGGTATTATGTGATAAGTACAGCAGAGAGATAGTCCCTCATGTGCTCTCTAACATTGAGGAAAGAGGATGGGATAACATCCACAATCCCAGTGTAGACACTGTGCTTTTTGGCTTTACAATGCAAAAAAAAGGCCACCAATACAGGCATGTGGATTCTTGCATCTACTTAATCATGTACTATAAGCTGTGTGTATTTCTTACATGAAAATACCATGGTGAAATAAATGGAAACCCTAAGATTTTAACGTGCACAAGCATGAACTGGAGATCTTGTCAAATGCAGTTTTTTATTCAGAAGCTATTAGGTGAAGCTTTATTTTTGAATTTCCAGCAAGCTCAACAGGGATGCCAATATTTCTGTCCCATAATAAAATTTTATCAAACGTGAGACTGTGTTTAACACAGGTGAATGTTGACCCAGTAAACAACCATTAGAGCCTTTATTTTCCAAACAAGGTATAAAAAGAGAATATCAGAAGGTGCATATGAGTTGATACGTTCCCCAAATTACTTAACCATATTCTAATAAAAATCACTTTAAAAAATGTTTTTCCAAAGTTGAAAGTACAGGCTTGCCACCTGTAGCT
Source organism: Loris lydekkerianus (assembly GCA_963574355.1). Lineage (NCBI taxonomy): Eukaryota > Metazoa > Chordata > Mammalia > Primates > Lorisidae > Loris > Loris lydekkerianus. The sequence continues at coordinate 7,687 of CAUYPK010089120.1, forward strand.
CAGCGGCAAGAGTGGCAGCCACACACACAGGAGCTGGTGGGTTCAAATTCAGCCCAGGTCTGCTAAACAACAATGACAACTACAACCAAAAATTAGCCAGGCATTGTGGCAGGCGCCTGCAGTCCCAGCTACTTGAGAGGCTGAGGCAAGAGAATCGCTTAAGCCCAAGAGTTGTAGGTTTGCTCTGAGCTGTGACACCAAGGTTGACGCCTTGAGACTCTGTCAAAAAAAAAAAAAAAAACAATGAAGGTACAGATGTCTGCCTTATCTTCTAATCTCTAATGCTATCTTTAAAAACTCCTCTTTAGCATCCGAGAAAGCAAGGCTTCTCTAATAATTGTGATTTTGAGAACCTTGAGTTACTTTAGGCCGTTCATGCCATCTTCTGTAAACTGCACGTGTGTCACCTTATTTTACACAGCACTGAGGGGGCTTCTGGACTGAAACTGAGCAGTACATAGTCCCCTACTCTGCTAATATCCCAACATCATCCACACCGGGTAATATGGGAATCCACTTATTTCCATTTAAAATAGGCACAAGGGAACATTTGCAGAATTACAGAACTTAATTTTTTATAAACATAAATTCGTGATGAAAATTCTCCAGGGCATATGGGAATTCGGATGGAGAGAAGGGAGAAAAGACACTGCTGGATATAGAGGGGAGGAGGATTTCTCAGCACCTCTTCACTGGGCAAAAGAGTGTTTGAAACAAGCTAATTGGGCAGGAACATCACAAGTGGAGAAGATTTCTAACTTCGAAACACAAGACATTGCAGGAGAAAAGGCAGTCACAGCCCTGTGTTAGTTACACATTTAGCTGAGAACCAACCGGTTCTTCCTCTTTCTCTGCCTGCCCTGATTTCCTTCTCAGGTGAGATTACCCGGATGTATATTCCACCTGCATCTTGATAATATGGCTTTAAAGGCATCAGCACAACCCCTTCACCTGCTCCCACTGCATCCCCAGGCAGAGAAACCTTGAAGCAAAAGAAATATATACACATCTCTACCCTTTCCTGTTCTTTATCACAGGAGACAATCAGGAACAAGGAGCTTCCACATAAAGACCAAAGTATGACTTTCATATTTGTTGCCCTCTGGTGCCCTCCCCTGCTAGCAATTTCGGCTATGGCAATGGAATGTTGGTGGTGCTGCCCTGTCCCCATGAAGCACAATCAGGTTAGGCCCTGTGACCTCTGTTCAGAGAAAAGGCTCAACACATTTTAAAATGTGTCTCATGCGTGACACTGGCCTAACCTTAGCATTACAAGGTGGTAATAATTAAAACCATGTGGATGACACAATCCAGACTAATAGAATCTGTGGGAAGGTAGAATCACAGATGATGCATTTCTTCAAACTGGCCATGGAATCCTACCTGGAAGCCTGGGCTGAGAATCACTCAGGTAAGTATCGCCTCCCAGACTTTATTACCCACACAACGTATTCCATATTCTGGGCCCCTCTAAGTATGAGATCCTGCAAGAGCAGCAATTACTCTATCTTGAAGCAAATAGTCACTTTTTTTTTACAAAGGCTAAGTATGTACTTGTTTAAGAATTTCAGGAATGGGTGTTTAGCAATTAACCAAAGGACCAAGATTGCAGAACTCCCCCTGAAGGAAAATGCTGAGCAGTTAACCTCCACTTCTGTTGTTGTCCAGCAGACTGCCAGATGGCAAGTAACCTTTGTAACAAGCCAGGGGGACCTAAACATAGGAAGCTCCTGCACAAAGTTTCCTTTCCAAAGCTCCTTTCCCCTTTCACCACCTTTTAGTCAGCTGAGGAACATGAGGTGGTCTTCCCAACGTTATTCAGCCATCTCCCCATGTTGCTCCTGAATAAACTGCATTTTCTTCCAACAACTCCTGTATGTTGAGTTTGGTTTCAAATGATTTGTAAACCTTGGGTTTGCCTCAGATTTTGATGGTTTTAAGGGGGTGTGTAAAGTGGCTTCTTTGACAATTTCACATGTTGCTGGTGTTACTTCTCCTAGACTATAGTAACACTCAGCTGGGAAAGTAAACTCACCATAGAGTCCCTTCCACTCAACATTTTTATTTATTTACTTTTTTTGAGACAGAGTTTCACTTTGTCACCCTCCGTAGAGTGCCTTGGCCACCACAGCAACTTCCAACTGCTGCGCTCAAATGATCTTCTTCTCTCAGCCTCCTGAGTAGTTGGGACTACAGAGGCCAGTGACAGGGTCTGGCTCTTGCTGCAGTTGGTCTCAAATTCCTGGCCTCAAGCAATCCTTCAGCCTCCCACAGTGTGAGCATTACAGGTGCGAGCCACCTCGCTGGACAACAGCGTTTATTTATTTATTTTTGCCCAGCACTTTTGTAATAACATAAATCCTCTTTTTCCAGGGAAGACCAGCCACCACAATCTTGAAACATAGCATTCTATGCTGATCCTTTAAAGTTTCTAGAGCTGAAAGAAGGAAGTAGTATCTGAATAAAAACCTGAATTGAAAATTGCAAATTGTAAATTTGAGTCTTGGTCACATGTGGATGCAGCTAGGGCCCTGTGTACACACATGGGAAGTAGGGAAAAGGAGAAATGGGGAAGTGGAAATTCTTTAAGTGTACTCGATGCACATATGTGATCCAGCTTGGGTTTGTAGCCTCATACTCTCTGGATCAGTTGCAAGTCTAATAATATCAATTTTACAAAGTGGTGGCCAAGCCATACAGAACACTTTGTAAATGTTTTGTGAAATTTTTGAGACAGAGCCTCAAGCTGTGGCCCTGGATACAGTGTGGTGGCATCGTAGCTCACAGCAACCTGCAACTGGGGCTCAAGTGATCCTCTTGCCTCAGTATTTCTATTTTTACTACAAATGGGATCTCATTTTTTGTTCAGGCTGGTCTTAAACTCATGAGCTCAAGCAATCCACCCACCTCTGCCTCCCAGAGTGCTAAGATTACAGGTGTGAGCCACCACGCCCAGCCTGTTTTATGACAATTTTTAATAGCTATTTTATAATGATATAACATAGAGCTGTAATTTTGCATTTCCCTATGTATTGTGACTGTA
>CAUYPK010089121.1:0-64597 GCA_963574355.1 Loris lydekkerianus
CCAGTCCCCCCTGCCCCTCTCAGTCCTCACCCCCCACCTTGAATGGATTTGAGTTTTTCTCTTAGGAGGGTATGTATTAGATACTCTATTGGCTTTATATTAGAACTGAGTGCATTGGATTCTTGATTCTCCATTCTTGTGATGCTTTACTAAGAAGAATGTGTTCCAAATCTATCCAAGTTAATACAAAAGATGTAAAGTCTCCATCTTTTTAATGGCTAAACAGTACTCCATAGTATACATATACCACAGCTTGTTAATTCATTCCTGGGTTGGTGGGCATTTAGGCTTTTTCCACATTTTGGTGATTGCAAATTGAGCTACAATACTTTGGTACAAATGTCCTTATGATAAAATGATTTTTTTTTTTTTCTTCTGGATACATGCCTAGTAATGAGATTGAAAGATCAAATGGAAGGTGCCTTGTACATATTTTAAAACATCTGTTGTATACCATAAATAATTTTATCTGTCAATTTAAAAAAGAAATCAAAAAATTAAAATAGTACTTCACTATTAAAACAATGATACCCCAAAAGAATTCAACTTAATTTAAAAAAGGACAAATATTTTCCTAATGGCCTTTATATCTACTTTTTTTTTTTTTTTTTTTTTTTTTGAGACAGGGTCTTGCTCTATTGCCCAGGCTAGACTGCACTGGCATCATCATAGCTCAGAGCAACCTTGAACTCCTGGGCTCAAGTCATCCTCCTAGTAGACAGGACTACAGGTTCTTGCAATCACACCCAGTTAAGGTTTTCTATTTTCAGGAGAACTTGCCTCTGAACTCAAGGAATCCTCCCTTCTAGGCCTCCCAGAGTGCTAAGATTACAGGCATGAACCATGGTACCTGCCATAACAGCCTGTGTATCTTAAATATAAGCTAAAAGAAAGCAATTAAATCAAAGTTTTAGGCCTAAATAATATAAATTACCAAATAAAGTACATCATTATTATTATTTGAAATAAACCTTCAATACAAAGATAAATAATCCTCTGAGTAGTATGTTTTAAAGATCATCTTACCAGGAGAAAGTAGAGGAGTCCCATAATCTTAGTATTTTGTCAAAATTAGTGGTAGTTTATCAACAGTATTGCAACATTTCAGCCACTAGGTGGCAGGTAAGAAAAGCTAAAATGAAACAAATCTAAACATTCAGTTGTACAACTAGTTACTAAGAGAAGGGATCAGAGATACCAAAAGCCCAACTCTTTAAATTGAACAAATGATCACAAGTGGATGGGAAAACAGTCTACTTCTCATTGTTGACAGCCTTCTGAGAAAGCTGAGATTTGGACAGTGGGTCATTCACACGATAGCCCCAATGGATACACTGATGAGGGATTTGGAGAAGGGCTCCAGGAGAAAAATCTCAGTTTCAAAGATACAGGGAAGCCACCCACCCACTCACCCTCATATTCTACAAACTTATCCACAAAATATTATACTATCTTCATACTGTCTGAAACTGTGCCTAAAAAATATAAAGGACTAACAACACAACAGCCCTCAATATACACAAAAAAATTAAAGCTACTGAGCGGCGCCTGTGACTCAAGGAGTAGGGCGCTGGCCCCATATACCAGAGGCAGCGGGTTCAAACCTAGCCCTGGCCAAAAACTGCAAAAAAAAAAAAAAAAAATTAAAGCTACCCTCCAAGAGTGTGCATCAACATCCAACAACGGTAATCAAATTGCAACATCATGGAGACATGCCTGAACTATGGCCATGGAGACTGCACTGAACTATCTGATGAAAGAGTATGTTAATAACAACAGGATCGTGTTCATGCTAGTTACGAAAAATGGCCAGTTTGGTATTCTGACTTCAGTACATGGAAAGAAAATGCCCCAGCCCATAAAATGAATATCAGACTCATGAAGTCACAAGTCTTAAAATGCAAACAAATGTACTGATTTCTCATAGTCTGATGATATTAGTTATTAACATAATTTAATTCCTCTGGGTTCAAATTTCAACTAATAACCTTATTATAAGTTATGGTCCCATATATATCAATGCTAGGTTTTCAACCTCTCCTCTGCACCATAACTAAAGGATTCCTTACACTGGTTAAGAATTATGGGCCTAACAGAATAGACTGATCTAAATTCAATGACCCCCCCCCCCTTTTTTTTTTCTGAGACAGGGTCTTGGTTGGTCTCCTAGGCTAGAGCACAATGGTGTCATAGTTCACTACAACCTCAAACTGCTAGGCTCGAACAATCCTCTTGCCTCGGCCTTCCAAGTAGCTTAGACATAGATGCATGCCACCATGCCTAGCTAACTTTTTATTTTTGTAGAGATGGGTCTTGCTAAGTTGCCAAGGCTGGTCTTGAACTCCTGAAATCAAGTGATCCTCCCACCTCCCAAAGTGGGAAGCCCATGGCTAAAAATGGTGTTTTTAGAACTCGAATCTCTCATTTTAAAAGGTATACAACCTTGAATTGGCACTTGAATGAAAGGCTTTAAAAATCCAGAGTCCACTAAACATATTTTGGGAGGTAAATTATATGCCAGAGAACTAAGACAGATGACCCAGAGGTAAATGGCAAAAGGAACTTCACCAAAGAAATCCAAATGGCTAATAAACATAAAAAGGAAAACAATCTTAATTAGCAATCAGGAAAATATAAATCTAAAACATAAAAGATAATAAACACTCAGGAAAATGACAAAAATTAGGGAGCCAGACAACAGTAAATGTTGGCAAAGAAATGGACTAATGAGAGCTTAATTATACTGTAAGGAGAGAAAATTGGTAACCACCTTGGAAAACAAGTTTCAAAAGCATACCCTCCCACTCAGTAATCTCACTTCTTATTCCTAGAGAAACTCTTACATGTGTATATCAGAATTCATGTTCAGAGTAATACTGTTTATAAGAGCAACTAAATTAGAAACTACGCAAAACCCAAAGGTATAGAATGGACAAACAGTATTAAATAAAATTAAATACTATATATCACAATAAAAATGAACAATCTATATCTGCATTCAACAATATGGACAAATTTTATAAAATTATTAAGTAAAAGAGAAAAGGAATACAAACAGTGCAATTCCATTTCTATAACATTCGAAGACAGACAAAACTAAATTATATTTCTTAGTTATGTTCATGCATAGTTAAATCATTTTTAGAGCATAGGAAAACTACTATCACAAGAATATGTCAATTGGCTCAGCGACCGTAGCACAGTGCTTATGGCACCAGGCACATACACTGAGGGTGGCGGGTTCGAACCTGGCCCAGGGCCAGCTAAACAAATGCAACAAAAAAATAGCCAGGTGTTGTGGCAGGCTCCTGTAGTCCCAGCTACTTGGGAGGCTGAGGCAAGAGAATCATTTAAGCGCAAGAGTTTGCTGTAAGCTGCGATGCCACAGCACTCTACTGAGAGCGACATAGTAAGACCCTGTCTCAAAAAAATAAAAAAAGAATATATCAATGATTACTCCTAAAAGAGTTATTACTTTATGGAAGAAAATACTGTGATTGTAAAAAGACAAGGAGGAACTTCTGGAATGATGATAACGTTTTATTTTTGACCTGGCTAATTGTTCCAAAGATGGTGGCTTTAAAACTGTTCTTTAGGCTTGGCGCCCATAGCACAGTGGTTACGGCGCCAGCAACACACACCGAGGCTAGTTGGTTCGAACCCCGCCCAGGCCAGCTAAACAACAATGACAAATGCAACAAAAAAATAGCCGGATATTGTGGCAGGCGCCTCTACTCCCAGCTACTTGGGAGGCTGAGGTAAGAGAACTGCCTAAACTCAAGAGTTTGAGATCGTTATGAGCACTGTTATTGACACCAAGGCACTCTACAGAAGGCAACATAGTAGGACTCTGTCTCAAAAAAAAAGAAAACAACTGTTCTTCAAAATATACGTATATACTGGGGTCATATACTTTTCTACAAACACATATGTCTACTAAAAAAATGGGGGGAAAGCAAATAAATAAATTTACCTGCCTTAAAATTCTACTGAAGGACTCCAACCCTAACCATGCCTTTCCTCTAAAGACCAGATGTAAAATATCAATGTCTTAATAAAATGAGGTCCATACAGGAAGAAAGTCCCTTTATGATATAGTCCTGGCTATTCTAAGGATTAGAGTACACTGAACCAGGCCTCAGGCCTAAAGTTAACTAAGCATAGCAAATAAAAGCTGTGTGGACAAAAAGTATTTATGATTATTCAAAACCATAAACCTAATATCTGGCTAGTGATTCTTCCTTGTACATTGTATTTACATTTTAAATACACAATTACTATTTTCAGAATTCCTCATACCAACATTTAAAGTTTAGGAGACATTTTTTTCAATCCTTTCTCCACTTGAAACAAAGTAAGTTTCTAGCATACATTTCTATTAAGGTTTCTGCTTTACTGCTTTCAATTCCAATTCTCATTTCTGCAGAAATGAAAATTTTAACACTCTCTAATATAGCCGAAAATTTTCCTATGAAAAATTGAAACTTGTGCTCAGAGAGAAAGTCTGGCAAGACTGAAAGTACAAAGAAATGAAAAGTGATGTTTTCCAACACAAAAGCTTAAAGGTAAACTGATAAAACTCAGTTATTGCGTCATCTTTTTTTTTTCTTGTTTGCTTGTTAAAAGCTACTCAGGAATTTAACTTGAAATTAGAGTCTTTAAAAATTTTTTACTCATTTTAACTTTCTAAAAACTTTAAAAACTACTTAGATACAATAAAGTGCACAAATGTTAAGTGCATAGCTTGATGACTGTTTACATATACATTCATCCCTTGGCATCTGTGTGGGATTGGTTCCAGGACCCCTGTGGGGTACCAAACTCCACAGAGGCTCAAGTCTCTTATATAAAGTGGCCTAGAATTTGAATATAACCTATGCATATTCTCATATATTTTAAGTCCTCTCTAGATTATTTATAATACCTAATATATGTATATGCTATGTCATAGCTGTTACACAGTACTTATTTGTATTATTTTTTTTTCCAAATATTTTCAATTCATTGTTGACTGAATCCACAGATGCAGAACCCAGTGGATATGGAGGGAGCCTGTACAGATGCAGCCATGCAACTACGGCCCAGATGGAAATACAGACTTAAACCTAGACTTGAAAGTTTTACTGGAAAAGAAAAAAAAGGGGGGCAGGGGAATTAAATACTACTGCTCCCCTAAACCAAAACGATTTTATTTTTATTTCCTAAAATTTTATTTTCATACCTCAAATTCATCTTGAGTACTTTGAACATTGCACCATCTGGCAACAGGTTCGGGAACCACTTCCCAATCCTCACAGACTTGTTTAAGGATATTTACAAATGTTGACTTCCCTGCAGCTGTTGAGAGAGGAAAGGTAAAATTGAGGAAAAAAACTTGTCAGAAAAAAAAAAATCCAAATAGTCCTGAGCTTTTACAAGATTTATTATAGTAAACAATACCAAAAAACCACAAGTATTCACTTTCTCTTCATGTTTTTTTTTAAAAAGAAAATGAAAAGCCTCCCTGCCCAATTATGTTACACACATTTGTTTGTTATTATTTAGTCTAGTAAAGCCCTGAAAGAGAGGAATTAGAAACCTGAGGAAATTGTACACACGATGTTATTATGGCAGGAAAAAAAAAAAAACCCTTCTCCTAGACTCACTTTCTTTAGTTAAGCAATTAGAGACACAGCTTTCTGAGAAGTGGTTAAAGATATTGTCCCATTTAACCAGGTGTGTGATTCTAGACAAGTCCCGAAGCCCTCTAAGCCAGTTTCCTCATAATACAATGGAGATAACAGTACTCTCTGTTTTGATAACAAGTAAACCACCAGGACAATGACAGTCATTCTAGGCTCTTGCGTTTTCAAAAACTTCCTCTTTACTAGCTCCTCTCTTTCAGACAACCTCAGTTCTCTCTTACCTAAAACCAATTAAGAAACAGCCAAATAACTATAAAATCAATATGAAGATAACTCTAAGGCAGCGGTTCTCAACCTGTGGGTCGCAACCCATAGGGACTGTATTAAAGGGTCATGGCATTAAGAAGGTTGAGAACAACTGCTCTAAGGCCCAGAGTTTTAAAATGGAAAATAATATGATTACTATATACTCTAATAGGCACTATAGCCTAAAGAAATTATAAAAGCATTTTTGCCAAGCCCTTCCTACAAGCAATTGCCCTGTCCCTACTTCTTCAAGGTTCTACACACTGTGCATGTACTTACCAAACCCTTAAAAGAAAAATCATATATACGTTACTTCTCCCTGATCGTGCACTAGTTTCTGAGACATCTAGGGTTAAGAAAAGGAAACTAGATCATTTGTGATAGGGCCTATTGTGTTCACTATTTTAAAATTATCCAGGAATACATTATATTTAATAGTAAGAATAGTCCTAACCTAGAATCTTACAGGGTGTATCAATATTCCCAATTCCCACCACACCCCTTATATATTAGTATCTGACACCAAATGTGGTTGTATTAGACATCTAGTATATATATATATACAGGGTCTAGCAGAAGGAACGTTTTTGTGTTTGAGCATGACATTGTTATATAACAGAATTACATACACAAATAATGGCACAAATAAAGCCCATTTTTTATGAGCTGGTAATCTATACCAATCTTTTATTACAAAATCATAAGCATGTAATTCTGTGACATAACAATATCAAACTCAAGCACAAAGGGGTATCACTTCTGCCAGACCCTGTATTTATGTACACACACAACAAAAGACATATAAATAACTTCAATATGCTAACAAGCAAATCTTCATCTTCCTTATACATTAGACCCAAGGAGATAAAAAGAAATTACCTTTGACTTACAGAATTCTATTCAAATCTAGGACATTACATAGGGCAATAGAAAAGAAGGAAAAACTGGAAGAACTTCAAAGAATCACACACAGAGCAAAAGAAGGAAGGGGAGTAAGTAAATAAGGTGACACAGAGAGCAAAACACAAAAGTCATATTGTATCTAGAGCAGAGGAGAAAACTTTTAAGGATAAACTAAATGACCATTAGATTTAATCATGGGAAAAATACTGGTAACCAAAATTTAGCATGGAAAGGGTAAGCTAAGGGACTGCAAGGCATTTAAAACAATGGGAAACAGAAGCACATCAAAAAATTCACCAACTGGGCAGCGCCTGTGGCTCAGTGGGTAGGGCACCAGCCCCATATACCGAGGGTGGTGGGTTCGAACCCAGCCCCAGCCAAACTGCAAATAAATAAATAAATAAATAAATAAATAACTGGGCATTGTGGCAGGCACCTCTAGTCCCAGCTACTTGGGAGGCTGAGGCAAGAGAATCGCCTGAGCCCAGGAGTTGGAGGTTGCTGAGAGCTGTGACGCCATAGCACTCTACCAAGGGCAATAAAGTGAGACAATCTCTAAAAAAAATAATAAATAAAAGAAAAATTCACCAATCAGTGAGCTAGCTGGAAAGGGAAAGGAGAACCAGATGTTCAGAAAGAGCACACAAGAACAGTTTTTAAAAATCAGGCATACGCTAGAGTCTGAAAGCACTTGGGCCTAGGGCATTCAACTTTCTTCTAATGCTGCTTTCAAGCAGAAAAAGTTCATGTGGTCATACATTTTTTTTTTTTTTTAGACAGGGTCTCACTCTGTTACCCCAGGATAGAGTACAGTGGTATCATCATAGCTCAAGTCCTCAAACTCCTGGGCTCAAGTGATCTTCCTGTAGCAGCCTCCCAAGTAGTTTCAGCTACAGCCATGTGCTATCACACCTGACTAATATTTCCATTTTTGTAGAGAGAATGGTCTCATTATGTTTTCCAGGCTGGTCTTGAATTTTGAACTCCCAGCCTCATAGTGGTTATGTTTAATTCCATCAGAGTAACAAAAGTAGTTAGCTGTAGTTCCCAATCAGACTAACATCCAATTTCAATAACTTTGGGGGGGGGGGAGTGAGGGCTGGAAAACAAGCTAACTGACAAGTTAATTTTTTATGAAGGCCAAGAGAATAAGAACCAAAGACACTGATGTTAATACTTTAAAAAGTCATGGAAACTCAAAGAATCCCGAATACCATGTGGGCACTATGATGCTAAGTCATTGTGAACAGATTATTAAAGAATAGGTTAAGTCCTCCATAAGTCTAACATAAGGGAGTACTTTAGTAACACAAAACTTATGAAGATGGGTTACATGAATATAAAACCGAAATGATCTGGTAAAGTTCTAATTCTAGGAAGAACAGAAGAACTATCAAATAGTCTTCTATACACAAATTAACAATTTGTACATGTATAGTTTGTTTGGATCTGGCAAATATGGTGAAAGAGACATGAACAATAGTACAAGAGCAATAAACAGCAACTGACAAAGCCTATTGTTAAGGAGACAACAAATGGTGAGGGCCACTCTCCCTCCAAACATCAACTGTTGCCATACAGAGGAAATGTAGGCCCAGATGGCAAAGCTTTAAAAGGCAATAATCTAGACATTTATAGGAAATCCCAAAACTTTTTAAAGCTAACAACAAGCTAAAAAAATTTTTTTCAATGTGCACAGGCCAATACTGTGCAAATGCAGGCCATCAGTTTGCAACTCCTTTAGGTGTTGCTGTCGAAATGAGGAAGTCAGTGAAGAATTTTAAATGAGGACAACGCAATGACATTTGCATTCGGGAACCCTAGATATGGGTGATATGTTGCAAAGTTATTTCAGGTGCTGGTAAGACTGAAGATGACTGGAGGAAAGCAGATTCCTAAATATGACACGCTGCCTAACTGGATTTGAGAGAGGAGGCTGTTAATCCAGGCGGTGTTGCTCCGTCGGGTCCCCCTGGTCCCCCCATCCAGGAGCGGCTTCGAGGCACCTGCTTGCAAGCACACGCGCGCCGCCCAGTGAAGCGAGACTCTCCGTGCAGCGTTTCCGAAACACGTCCTCCCAGAGGATGCGAGCGGCCTTCCTCTGTTCGCCTAACCGCATCCCTGCCTTACAGATCCGGGCGAGAGCCGGGGCCCGAAGTGGGGCGGGACACCTGCCAACACAGGAAGCCCGGCGAGTGTCCAGCGGTGGGAAATAGCCCAGTGCCTGCAAAGTGACACGCATGGGTGGCCCGTCCCCGTCTAGACCGAAACAGAATCCTTTCACTCTCTGTGGGTCAGGGCAGCGCTCCCAGAATGGCAGCGCAGCGTGTCCTCAGGGGCAGAAGGTGCCCGAGAACCCCGAACGCCAGGAACGCGTTCGCTGGGACGCAAACGAGGGACACGCCCGGGCCTCGGACGCGCGCGTGGACGAGCCGCGCGCGCCTCGACCGCGTCCATCTGCGCTGCCCGCAAGGGCGCGAGGCGCGGGGAGAGGCCCCGCAGGAGGGGAGGGCGCGGGAAGGGGCCTTCGCGGGTCGGGTCGCGACGGCAGGGAGCGCCAGGAAAGGGGCGCGCGGGCCACGGATCACAGCCGCACCCCCCCGACCCTCTGCCAGGCCCCGCTGCGCCTCGCTGGCCGGCAGGCGCGTTCGGACCCGGGCACCCCCTGACGGCGCCGGGGAGGGGCGGCACCAGGAGCGGCAGAGCCAGGCGACGACGGCCCCCCGGCCGCCCAGCGCGCGGCCCAGCGTCTCCGCGGCTCCTTACCGATGTTCCCTTCGATGGAGACTTTCTTGATGCGGGTCCCCTCAGAGCTGACTGCGGCGGACGGGCAGCTTCTCTTGGGCGGGGTGGCCATGCTTAGACCCGGGCTGGCTCCGAGAGGGTGGGCGGAGAGGCTGGAGGCGGCACAGATGCGCGCCGAACTCGCGGAGCCGCCGCGCGTGAGGACACTGGCGGGTGCGCGGGCTCCCGGCCGCCGGCGACTCCGGGTGTTTGACTTTGGCGCGCGGAGGCGGCCGCTGGCGGGCGGGGCCTACGGCGTAGCCACGCCCCCCCGCACCTCTGACTGCGCCCCCGCCCGGGCCCGGCGGCCCAGCGCGCTCGCCCCGCAGGCGGGTGACGCAAAGCCGGGGCCGGACGCGGGAGCGGGGTGCGGGGAGGAGGTTCCCGACTCCGGCGCGAGCCAGCCCGCACTCCAGAGGCCAGAAGGCATCGCGCTGGGCGTCACCTGCTCACGTCACCCGCCGCGTCACCGGGCGTGGGTTGAGCGGGGGCGGGGTTTGGAGAACTGGCCTGTCCTCTGCGGGCAGTGGAGACCTAGAGAGGTGTCTTGACATAAAGGAACTGACTTGAACCTGTGAGCTCGTCAGGGGAGCGCGCTGCGTGTATGGGAACCCGCGGGACTGCTCCGGCTTCTCAGTCAGGGTGGCCCCCGGGAAGTCTGCCGCCCTCTCACTGCCCCGCGTGGCTCTAAGTGCTTTTCCATTGAGGTCAGGAACCTAACACCGGAGATGCCATTATCAGCCCATTTACCTACCAGCGAGGACTCCGGCGCTGAAAGGGCACGTTCCAGCGTCCAGGTGCCCAAACACCTGGCAGGGAGTTGACAGACGCGGTGATGAGACTTTCTGAACGCCCGCTTCAGTGCCACGTGGTCCCCTCGGCTAGCTGGGGATAAATGCAGTGTGGGACGACCCAGAGTAGTTCACTTTCCATCGTAGTAAAGATCTAATAAACTGGGTATTACTCGGTCTAGAAGTTATCTGGTTCAAACTGTGTACGGAAACCAAAGGCCCGCCTATTTTTTACCTTCCAACTATTATCAGACCTGAAAAGCACCTAAAGGCGGAGCCATAAGGAGAAATGACGACCCCCATGTTCAATTAAAATGTGATTCCCTGGGAAACTCTAACGTGACAACAGCCAAGAATTATTTTTTGTAACTGCTCTATTTTATTTCTATGCCATTAATTTATGCATATACTTTTATTTATCCATATAGTGATTAACAACAAGATCCCTGAAATGGCAAAGGCCGGAGTAGCTATCCTAAGTATGACAAGAAGCTGGGGGAAAGGTGCTGGGAAAGCTGCTGGTAGCACATTCTACCACCCATTCTACCTGAGCAGCCAAGGCTCAGAAAAACGCACGAAAGGTCAGGAACGTTGACAGTTGCTCAGAGGAGTGAGACAAGGCAAGTCTCAGGCCTTCTGCAGGAGGGGTGTGCAGCTGAAGTCCTATGGGATCTGACAGACGCCTGGGCGTCAGAACTCCCTGAATGTGGTTTCCACAGTAAAAGCAGTACAGTGCAGGAATTACAAAGAATGTAAGCATTGGAAAGTGAGATTTCAAATCCCAAGTCTGCAGGTTTCTGGCCGTGAGAGACTAAGAGTGTACTGAAGGTAAAAAGAGCCAAAAGGTAACCCCCGGCTCTTCTGTCATTAAGTCATGCATAAGTTTCCATTTTCCTGCATAAACTGTAGGTGACAAGGAAGACATCACGGAAAAGCACTTTTGAAAACACCTTCCTGATTTTGATCTACAATCCCTTAACTGAACCCTTGCAGGCAGATGGTTTAGAAAACATTTTACAAAAAAAATGTAAAATTTCAGAATTCAAGACTTTATAAAAGAAATACAGTATACATTAAGTAACCACTCCCACTCCCCCAGAAGTGTTAAATCAAATGAACTGAAATTTTGCAGTGAAACATAAAAAGTTTCAACATTAAACATTACTCAGCAATAAAAACAAAGCAATACAGCCAATCATTGCATGGAGCTTCTGTCTGGTGAGGAAGGTGGGTCATCAAACAACCCCTGAAATAGATGTTAAACCACGGCTGGGACCAGTGATACGACAAGGTGCATGGTGCTAGGAACAGTGTAGGGAGGGACGTTTACCCGGGGAGGGGCCCTGGAGAAGGCCCCGGTCTGAGACTGAGAAGACCCCTCGGCATGCAGGCAGGGTGGGGGGGCTCCAGGTAGAAGCTACAGAGCTGTCATAAGAGCTGGCAGCAGACCGGCCTGGCTGGAGCCCAGACCGCTGAGGGCAGGGATGGGAGGGAATGAAGTGGGCGAGCAGGTAGGGCCCAATTAGGGGCTCCTTGTTTCCCTTAAAGAGTAATGACAAGCCCCAGAAGTAAAATAAGTAGAAGTCTGTGGCTAGTGGCTAGTGGTAAGTTGTGCCCCAGAGTGAGAGAGGATTAGGAAAAGATAAGTTAACTAAAGATATAGAATGATTTTTGCAATTTGGAGAGAAAGATGATAGTAGGGGCCAAATTATAAGCCTTTAAAAAGATCAAGGCCAGGCCAGGCGTGATGGCTCACGCCTGTAATCCTAGCACTCTGGGAGGCCGAGGGAGGTAGCTCTCTTTAGCTCAGGAGTTTGAGACCAGCCGGAGTAAGAGTAACTCCCTGTCTCTACTAAAAATAGAAAAACTAGCTGGGTATTGTGGCAGGCACCTATAGTTCCAGCTACTTGGGGGGCTGAGGCAGGAGGATTGCCACTTGAGCCCAGGAGTTTGAGGTTGCTGAGAGCTATGACGCTATAGTGCTCTGTCCAGGGCATAGAGTGTGACTCTGCCTCCAAAAACAACAACAAAAAAAATCAATAAATAAATATCTAAATGAAAAATAAAAACTATCAAGGCCAACTCATGGGAACAATTCCTGAACCTCTCACCCAGAGAGCCCCTTGCCACGAATAGGGTTCAGAGAGACTGTGGGCTACCCCACAGGTGGCCTCAAAAGCAGGGAGTAGAATGTTCAGGGAGAGTATGTTCAGTGTTAGCAAAGTCATAGCTGTGTGGGACAAATCATTCCTTTTTAAGTCAAATGGAACAACATTTGTGTTTTGCCAAGAGGTCTGCAACTGCATTTATGTAAGCAAAAGTCAAGGTTTGCAATCACTTTCAGATGTCAATCTGTGGCTTAGCAGGGGATAGTCAGTGTGGTGCCGTTGGTCCTGGCATGGTGCATCTCCTGAAGCCACCTCAATTTACTGATTTCATTAGGAGATAAGAATGACAGAGACAGCGTCTAATATTTGAGAGAGATGTAAAACCATTAATGAGCTCATTGTTGGAGTCAGAACATAGCTGTTAAGCTTCTTAGGAAGCCAGTGGCAGCCGGTGATACCAAGATTAACCTGTGTGTGTGTGTGTGTTCCCCCCTCCCCCGCACGTGTGAGAGTGCGCACACAAAGGGCCTATGCCAGTCTCCCACGAGAAACTCACCAGTGATGAGCTCTGTCAGTGAGGTGATGAATGCACAGGTTGTTGACAAAAACAATTACTTTTTTCTTGCCTTTTATTTTCTGGCTTTCTGGTTTTGAGGCTCCAATTTAAAGCCAACCATAGGGTCATACCTGGGAGGGTAAGGGGGGAAGGCTGTGTGGACTTGATTCTGCTACCTAGCTGAGGTCAAAGGCTTAATTGGATGTGAGAGTCAGTGTTATGTGACCAGCTGACTGGGCTAGGGACTGCCCAGGTAGCTGTTGAACTGGGTGTTTCTGGGTGGGAGTCTCTGGAAAGATTAGCACTGCACTGCTGGACAGAACAAAGATCTGCACATCAATGTGGGTGGCATTGTGCTATGTGCTGAGGGTCTGAAGAGAACAAAGTGGTGGGGGACGGGGGAATTCTCTGTGTCTGGGCTGGGATTCATCTTTTCCTGCTCTCACTGGTCCTTGGGCCTTCGGACATAGACTGAATCCCACCACCAACTTTCCTGGCACCTCAAGCTCCAGGTGGCAGATTGTGGGTCTTCTCAGCATCCATAGTCCCATGAGCCAATTCCTATAATACATATATCCTTGTATATATTTATATACATCCCATTGGTTCTGTTTCTCTGGAGACATCTGGCTGGTACCCTGGGTGGCCCCTGCTATTTCTGCATGGCCTGTCTGCTGGCCTGTGGTAGCACAGTGGGGTATGATGTGATGCTAGGCAGGCTGCCTCTGCTGCTGCCCCCTGAAGCTGGGGAAGGAATCGGGGGTCAGTGTCTCCTGACCTTTGCCTCATAGGACAGGACAGGACAGGGGAGGGGCTGGCTAACTGTGTAGGGGATTATCTCTGTCTCATCTTGAGATGGTTTGTTAAACAAAACTGAAATTTTGTTTTAACATTCAAGGTTACAGGTGCTTATGGGGGTTTAGAGAACAGGAAGAGAAGCTACTTCCATCTCTGCTGTTCTGGTTTCTTCTGTCTGGTGTTGGCAGCAGGACAATTGGCCAATACCTAATATGGACATACCAGATCACAGGGTTGAGAGATTTTCAATTATTTTCTGAAGTTGTTTGAGTTGTTACCATAATCGTAGGGAGGTGTTATGCTTGGGGGGGAGGTGAGCAGCCACTGTGCTCCTGAGGGGAAGGCCAGGAAGAAACAGGCTGCAAGCATGGCGTGCGGAGGGGGTGCTGTTCTGCAGGTGGGTGGCCCTGGAGCCCTGGGTGGGGCCGTAAGCTAGGCCCTCTCATCTGAGTCATGCTGGCTGAACACAGGGCCATGGTCATGAGCTGCTGCCCTTCCTGAGGGTGTGATTTTATGAAATAGGATTATTTTAATTATTTTAAGATGTGAACTTTATTGTTGAGATAAGGAAATATAAGAGCAAACTTCCACCTGCAGCAGCACCATGTCACCTAAAAATCAACATCTACTAAAGCACGTGGCTTCTAACTCCCACCATATCCAGTATCAGTGGTTGCCTGCCTGTGACTTGGGAATAATGAGACCAAGCCTGTTTCTCTTACATGTAGTTTATGAGAACCAAGAGGTTATGTGCATATATAAAATTCACTGAAAGAGCTCAAATGCAGTACGAGCCTGGACTGAGTGCTTTATTATCAGGTGCATAAAAGTGTAGGTATATTGGGTGGCATCTGTGGCTCAAAGGAGTAGGGCGCTGGCCTCATATGCAGGAGGTGGTGGGTTCAAACCCAGCCCTGGCCAAAATGCAAAAAAACCCCCAAAAAACCAAAAAAAAAAAAAAAACAAAACAGTGTAGGTATATCAGGATCCAGGAGGCTCAGCTATTTTGTTATTTTATGTATGTTATTGTTTGCATTATGAATATTCCATTGGTGAGTCTTAGTCAGTAAGTGACTTTGTAGGTAAGTTAAGGGCAAGAGTCAAATTTTATGTAAAAGCTTGAAAGCACTTTCTAGGAATTGGCCTCCTGATATCTCAGACCATGGCAGGCCTTGGTTATGATGATTTCTGGAGCCAGGGGGCTGAATAGAGTCCAGACGTCCAGCTCCATCTGAATTTCAGATCAACAACAAAAATCTGCTAGTACCAGTAGGTCCAGTGCCATATTTGAGCCTTACTTATACTAAAAACTTATTAGTTTTTGATGTGAAATCCAAACGTAATGGGGCATCTTGCATTCTATTGGCTGAATCCACACACCCCACCCTGGAGGTGCTGGTTTGCAGCAGGCACTGAGAAGGCCCATTCCCACATTAACTGCTTTTTGTCTTTTAAACACAAACAGGAATCACTGAATTGGTATTGGCACGTCAGGTAATTTCTTTGCATGTCTTTCTTCATCTGTACCTTACTGAGTGGTCGCAGCCTGGGCTGCATATTAAAATCATCTGCGGACCATCTGCATGGCAGCATGCCCCGCACACCTGAGCGCAGTTACATCAGGAGCGCACAGAGGAACCAGGTGTAATACATATTTTAATCTCCTCCAGGTGATTCCCCGGCGAGCAAGGCTGAGAAGACGTCATCTCAGTGATGCTGGGGGGTGAGTGAGACAGCCCTGTAATGTCCTTCCAGAGTGTCAGCCTGGGATTAAAACGCAGCAAATGGTCCACGCCTTCCACCAGGAGGAAGGTTGAGAGAGTGGAAGGGGAAGGGGAAGGGGAAGAGGAAGAGGAACAGGTGCCCCAGGTGGGTGGCAGGCTGAGCACCTTCCACACAGTTAGTTATGGATGGGAGGAACCTGCATGCGTCCGTGTGGCTAGAAGCAGAGCTGTGGGTGCTGGCAGACCTGGGGGAAGGTGGGTAGAGCACAGAGGCTGCCAGAGCATCCTCTCGCCTTGGAGTTGATCAGGAGCTGGTGGAGTCTGCTCGCACACTTGCAGGCAGGAGCTTGTGAGAGGGGCCCAGAGCATCCTCTATTTGTGCAGTATCCCCGTGTCTCACAGGCAACGTGGTCCTGTGCCATCAGTGGGATGAGCTATCCATAGGACTAAGGGGTCTCAAGTTGTGCAGTGTTGCAGCCTCAGGGCCAAATCATGCCTGGTGCATGGAGGGCCCTAGAGGGCATTGCTGGGAGGAGGAAGTGAAGGGAAAAACCAAAACAAAGACAAGCCACAGGCCAGCCTGTCGGGACAGCAGAGTTCACACCTGGCCCTGCCCTGACCTACTGGTCCCGCTGGGCAAATCATGTGCCCTTTTTGGCTCCTATTTCTGTCTCTTGAATTGAGACTGTGGCTCTGAAGTCATTCTAAGTTCAGAGAATTTAATTCTCAGCTCTAACGGCAACTGAGAATTAAATTCTCCTGAGCCTGAGCAAGTTAGTGACCTTCCTACTGATAGTGTGTTCCTTGTGGAAATTGCCTTTGGAAGTGTCTGAATTTCTGTGGTGTTCTGGGAGCCAGGTCCCCTTGCTGCAGAACGTAGCAGCTTACCCTGGCCTGATGGAAAATCAGTGCGTCTGTGACCTCGGGGGGTCTCATCAGCAGCTGTTGACTCAGATCACCCAAAGTCATTCTGGGGTTGTAGACACAAGGGCTGGGCTGGTGGCTGGGATGTCTCCCCTCGCAGGGAAGGGCCCTGGCTGGCTGCTTCCGCACAGCAGCTCTGGGGCAGCCATTTAAGGTGTTTGCATTTTAGTTTCTTAGTTGTAAAGCGAGGAATTTATATGAAGTTAACTCTACAGACCATTTCAGCTTTAAAGTCCTGTGATTTCTAGTGAGCTCTTAGGTTTCTTTTATCTTCATCTTCATGAGTCTTTCTGAAAGATCCAGGCCTCCATGCCACCTCCCTCCCTGCCTTGCTTTCAGCCCGTGAGACAATCTAAAAGCTGACTCTGCACCTCCGGGTGCGGCCGGGCCTCTTGCACAGAAAGAAGAGAAAGCTGGATCGCTTTTCTTTTTCTCCTTCGTTAACAGATATTTTTAGCTTTTCTAAAAGCTTCTCACTCTGGGCCTTAAAAAGAAATAAGAACCTGTTCCAAAAATGCAAATTCTCTGGCAAGAAGCACAAGGGGTGTTTTCAATCTTCCCTGAACAATTGTTTTCTCTCCACTGACACTCGTGGCGTAAAGGGGTACAGCTGGGGTGCAGGGGCGGAGGGAGGGTGTTGGCATAACTGGAGTGGAGCCCAGGCCAGCAGGAGCCTGTCCTCGGGGGCTGGCTGGTGGGTGACGTGTGCAGGGGGCCAGCTTTCCTTGATTAGGCATTTGTCCAAATTGGTCCTGGTGGGACCTCAGGTTCCCAGAAGTTCAGGAGGTTGGG
Organism: Loris lydekkerianus; assembly: GCA_963574355.1. Taxonomy (NCBI): domain Eukaryota; kingdom Metazoa; phylum Chordata; class Mammalia; order Primates; family Lorisidae; genus Loris; species Loris lydekkerianus. The sequence continues at coordinate 17,311 of CAUYPK010089121.1, forward strand.
AGTCTGATGCAGCTGCCCTGAGATAAGCTGAGGGTCAGCCAGCCCTGGCCTTGGCAGCCTTTGCAAATCTGGAGATCTTATCTGTGGCCCTTAGCTGGGCAGATTCAGCCCTGGCCCCAAGGTTAAAATGAAAGTGAGAGCAAATTGAAGCTCTAGGTGGCTTTATTTTCCAAAAGTGTTGCTTTGAGATTATATCCCCCATTTTTGAAATGTCTTTATCTGCAGCCCATTCTGTTCCATGCCCCATTTGCTCCCTGTGGACACTTCCTTCTCTCTGCTCCTGGGGTACGACACCCACCCCAGGAAAGGAGCATATCTGAGTCCGTTCTGAGTCTGCTTCCTGGGGAGGCGGTGAATCGGGTGAGAAGTGCCCAGTGTGGCAGTGGCCTGGTTGCCTGTCTGGGCACCTTACGCATTGACTGTAGCAATATTGTGGTCACTGTCAATTCACACGGTTGATTTCCCACCCTCAGCTCATGGTGGACGTTCACTGCTGAACAGTCCAATCTTAGATTTCTCACTTGTGTCTCTCCGAACTAATCCCAAGTTTGCTTATATCCTGAAATAATGACTTAGCCCCAGATTTCATTGAAAAACAACACAACTTGGTTCTGTTTAAGTCAAATCCAGGAAACTCCATGAATGAAGGATACTTTGAATCAAAGGGTACTTTGGATATGCCTGGACTTGAGATTTTTGTAGAAAGTGATCTCCTGAGGTATTGGTCTGAAAATGGAAGACACCACCCCCTTCCCTTCACTTCACTCCCATTTCTCAAATGTTAGTGGTAGAGGTGGGCACCCTCTGAGTGTGTGTCAGGGTGGGGGAACAAGGCAATGTGGCCACTTTCAGAGGTCTCAACCTCTTTTCTTGTAAGCTTAGCTCTGCTCTCCTGTAACTGAAAGCAGAGAAGATTCTAGTTCTAAAAGTGAGGCTTTAGGAGACAGCTTTATTTAGGCATAGTTGGTGCTAAGTCTGTGAATAAAGGCGATCAGGATGTATAATTCTTGGACTATGTGAAAGTGTTGAAGTGCAGATAGATACGGGGTCAGAACTGCACACAGTGTGTGGGGCTGGGGACGTGGCAGCAGGCCTGATGTCATTTACTAATGGCAATGCCTCCTGCCTCCTGTTTCTGGAGTTTGGTTTGGTAGGGTGGTAAGGACATTAAGATGGTGATGCTTATTTGCAGTCTGACTGTGTGTCAGATACCACGTTAGTGATTTTACCTGCATTTTCATAACAATATTCCAAGGAAGATATTCATTCTTAGTCCTATTTTCTAGATGAAGAATGTGAGACTCAGAGGAGTGGAAGAACATTCTGGGCCTGGTTCTTAGATCTTCCTGAATGTAGAGCTCAGGCTTTGCCCAGTTTTTTTTTTTTTTTTTTAATGATCATAACAGACTCCAGTATGATACCTGTGAAAGCTGAAGGTGAAGGGAAAGTCAGTGTTTGACCAGGGTGCAACTCAGTGTACTGTGCCTGAAATAGTACCCTAATGTCCACCGATTTTTACCACATTCATGCAAAGTATGTGGCACCATCAACACTTGCAGATAAGAGCTTTGGCAATACCCCCAAACATTTACATGAAACCCCAGAAAGGCATAAAAGGTAAACTCCAGGACTAGGAAGTTGAGAACCCATCCTTGCCAGGATCAGAATGACCCACCCGGAACAACATCTTAGCTCCTCGGGAAGACAACATAATTCCCAACCTTGGCGTTGTGCTATCCATGTAACGTGCAGCCTGCAAGAATGGATTAGTACATGTAAGAAGGGGCAGGAAAAAGGGGACCAGAAATCAAGATTTAAAAAAAAAGTCTATGGAAACCAGTAGATGAAATTAGCAGAGAAGGATTAAAAAAAACCAAAAACCAAAAAACTGTGATCAATCTGTCAAAGGAAATAGAAGAAATGGTGGATAAAATGGAGGAAGACAGGGGGTATTTATTTCTACAAAGAATTAGAATCTATAAAAAAAGAATCAAGTAACATTGTATAAGTATAAAAAACTAAAAGCAAGAATTCCTCAGATCGGTTTAACAGCCCTGTGGACACAGCAGAGACAGTAAAATGAAATTCCTCAAAGCAAATTGTTAGCAAATGTCCACCCTGAAGCACACAAGGGAAAGCACTAAGAACGGAGATGAGGGCAGAGCAGATGACCGGAAGGACGTGGCATCGAGTCACCAGAGTCAGCGTTTATAGCTTTGGGACCTCACAAGGATGGGAGAGAGAAGTGGGACAGGAATGATGAGAAAATACTCACGTCCAGGCATGCTTTGCTCATTGCTCTTGGCCTTATTGCGCTTCACGGATACTGTTTTTTTTTTTTTTTTTACAAATTGAAGGTTTGTGGCGACCCCATGTCAGCAAGTCTACTGGTGCCATTTTCCCCACCAGCATGTACTGACTTCACATCTTTGTATTACATTTTGGTAATTCTCACAATATTTTAAACTTTAGTATATGTCTGTGATGACGACCAGGGATCAGTGATCTATGATGTTACTGTCGTAATCGTTTTAGGGCACCATGAACCACGCCCACGTGAGACTCTGGGTTTAATCTGTAATGTTGTGTGTTCTGTCTGTTCCATCAACTTGCTGTGCCCTTGTCTCTCTCTCTCTCCTTGGGTTTTCTTATTCTTGAGACACACACATTGAAATAAGGTCATTTCATAACCCAGCGATGGGTTTTAAATGTTCAAGTGAAAGGAAGAGTAGCATGTCTTTCATTTTAAATCAAAAGCTAGGAATGAAGAAGTTTGGTGAGGAAGACATGTGGAAAGCCAAGACAGATGAAAACTAGGCCTTCTGCACCAAAGAGTTAGCCAGTGTGAGTGCAAAGAAAAACATCTTCAAGGAAATTGAAAGTGCTACCATAAATGATAAGAAAGCAAAATAGGCTTACTGCTGATATGGAGAAAGTTTTAGAGGTCTGGGTAGAAGATCAAACCAGCCACAACATTCCCTTAAGACAAAGCCTAACCCAGAGCAAGGCTCAGGCTCCCTTCAATTCCATGAGACTGAGAGGTGAGGAAGCTACAAAAAATTCTGAAGCTAGCTGAGTTTGATTCATGAGCTTAGAAAAAAAAAAAGTCATCTCCAGAACATCAAAGTGCTAGGTGAAACAGTTAATGTTGGTGTAGAAGCTATATCAAGTTATCCAGAAGAGCTAGATAAGACAATGAATGAAGGTGGGTAAACATACTTCCACTGTAGAGGAAATGGCCTTATACTGAAAGAAGATGCTACTTTCATAGCTAGAAGGAAGGCAATGCCTGGCTTTTAAGTTTCAAAGGACAGGCTGACTCTCTTGTTAGTGGCCACTGAAGCTGGTGACGTTAAGCTAAAACTCATGCTCATTTATTATTTCAAAAATCCTAGATTCTTAAGAATAATAATAAATCTACTTTGCTTATGTTCTATAAATGGAGCAACAGAGCCATGGTGTTAGCATATCTGTTTATAACATGGCTTATTGAACATTTTAAGCCCATTGTTGAGACCTACTTATTCAGAAAGAAAGGATTCCTTTCAAAATATTACTGTTCATTGACAGTGCACCTGGAGCTCCCAATGTAGCTGTGTGAGGGGATGAAAGTTGCTTTTTTTTAATGCCTGCCAACACAACCACCATTCTGAAGTCCATGGATCAAAGAATAATTTGACTTCACATTTTATTATTTAAGAAATACATTTCATAGGGCTATAGATGTCATAGGCAGTGATTCCTCTGATGGATCTGGGCAAAGTTAACTGAAAACCTTCTGGAAAGGATTCACCATTGTAGATGCCATTGAGTACGTTCATGAATTATGGGTAGAGGTCAAAATAGCAACATTAACAGGGGTGTGGAAGAAGTTGATTCCAGTTGTCATAGATGACTTCGAAGGATTCAAGGCTTTGGAAGAGAAAGTAACTGCAGATGTTTCTGGAATAGCAAGAGAACTCGAATTAAAAGTAGAGCTTTTAGGTGTGACTGAACTGCTGTAGTCTCATGAGGAAACTTGAATGAACGAGGACTTGCTTCTTATGAATGGGCATAGAAAATAGTTTCTTGAGATGGAAATGACTCCTGGTAAAGATGCTGTGAACATTGATGAAATGACAGCAAAGGATTTATGTTACATAAACTTGGTGGATAAGGCAGTGACAGGGTTAGAGAGGATTGACTCTAATTTTGCAAGTTATGTTGGGGGTAAAAGGCTTACAAACAGCATCATGTGCTGCAGGGAAATCTTCTATGAAAAGAAGAGTGAAATGATGTGGCAAACCTCACAGTTGTCATATATTAGGAAATGGTCACAGCCACCTCAGCTGTCAGCAGCCACCACCCCGGTCAACCAGAAGTTATCAACAGTAGGTCAAGACTCTCCCCCAGCAAAATAATTAGGACTCACTGAATGATCACTCAGATGATCATTAGCATGTTTATCACAAAATGTTTTAAAGTAAGGTGTATATATTTTCAAAGATGTAATGCTATCGCACACTTAACAGACTACAGTATAGTGCAAGCATGACTTTTTTACGTTTGCACTGGGAAACCAAACAATTCATGTGTCTGGCCTTCTTGCTGAATTTGGTTTATTGCAGTGATCTGGGACTGAGCCTAAAACATCTCTGAAGTGTGTATTTATGACGTGATGCAGAAACACTGAGTTACGTTACACTCGTTTAAAGAGGGCTGCATTTTGCTCTGAGTATGGTTTAAAGGCAATGCCATGAAGATGTGGTAGGTGTTGTATTTTAGCCATGAGAAATGTAAGGGAATAGAGTATTTAATTTTCTTTCTTTCTTTCTGATTATTAAGATTTGTATCACTTTAACAATTGTACAATTACTTGATTCTTCATCACATGAGATTATCGGTATGTTATTTTTGAACAAAGGATCCTATAGGCATATACTTTATTTACAAATTATATGCTGTATCATTGTGTTAACATATAATGCTTTAAAAACATAAGCCAAAATAGAAATCTTAAACTAAAGCGATATATAGACATTGTAGATGTTTCTTCCTGTGCCTTAGTGAATCTCCGTGTATATTTTTGAAGAACACTGGCCGGCCCTGGATCAAGGGCAGTGTCTTTCAACATGGCAAACCTGCTGTGTCGGTTTCCTGGGCTGCCATAACAAGTGGGTCACTTAAAATATGGAAATTCATTGTCTTGTGGTTATGCAGTGTAGGAGGCAGAGGTCAAGGGGTCAACAGAGTCAGTTATTTGGAAAACCATCGGGGAGAAGCTACTCCATGCGTTTTTTCAGCCATGTCTGGTGATCTTTCACTCCCTTGGGTAAAAGCGCCACCTGATCTCCGCCTTTGTCTCCACCTGGAGTTACCCTGGTGTCTCTGGCATCTATGTCTGTGCTCAGATTTCCTCTGTTTATGGGAACCCTGGCCGTATCATATCAGGGCTCACCCTAATGACTTCATTTTACCTTTGTTGCCTCAGTGAAGACCCTATCTGTAAATAGACTTGAATTCTGACATTCTGGGGCTTAGGACTCTGCCATCTTTGGGGGGAGATGATACAATTCCAACCATCACCCCTGGTTTGGTTGTTTACACTGCATTCTAAGCAGGGATGATGTACGTGAAGTTGTATGCAAATCATTTATTTGCCATCAAGTACCAGTGGGGATGTAATTAATAAAGTGCTCGTGAGGCATCATTTAGAAACAGGCCTTCCTGAGGTCCTGCCAATGCTTTTCCAGTGAAGATGAACCAATTCTTTATCTACCTTAAGTTTTTCTTTAACTCATAGGAGTTCTGTTTTGTATAGAGGTTGCTGATGGCAGATTCGCTCACGAAACTGAAAGTTTATCAGGGAAGAAATGTTTTCCTTGACATGTTTGTTCCCTTCCTTTCCTCACAACTCCCCACCTTTATACCTATTGACACGCAATTATTTTCTTTTACAGTATCTTCTGATACATGATAGATTATCAATAAATAAACACATTGTGAATTCGGTTTATCTTTTTGTGAAGAATAAATTCCTGTGATAGAATTCATGGAAACTTCCTGATCAATTATCTTTGTGCAGAAAACTGGAATTCATGAAGAGCATTTGTTCACGTGAATGTGTAAGCAGGCAACCTCTCCCCCTTGCCTGGTGTTGCCTTTCTCACAGTGGTTAAAGGAGAACTGAAAGCCTGGCTAGTACGTGTCCAGGCTCACAGAATTTTACTTCATTAAGCAGAACTTGGCTAACATCTGGGGTGAAGACAAGTTTTCCCCACAGAAAATTGCCTCGTTCACTCCAGATGAGTCATGTCCTTAAGTGCTTGGCTGGGGAGTGGGTGTTCAAGGGAATTGTGTCCTAGCCTCCACCAGACGTGAACTGCCCTTTCTGCAAATGACAGGATTCCTGGGGTGATGGAGAAATACCTGCGTTTCTCTACCAGCTTGGGAGGAAATTATGTTTTCCTGAGTGTCACAGAGACTTTCAGTTTAAACCTTATCTATGGTCTTAGCTGCAAGATGGGATGGAAATATGTGATTAATATCAGCGCCTTACTGTTGTTATTATTACTTGCATGGGCTTTATTAAGAGCTCTGGTTGTGACTCTAGGATAGGTAATGACTTTCTAGTTGACCACTGGTTAACTATTTCGCTTTACAGTAACATTTAATCATCTCTAGTCGATGTTTGTAGCTGCAAAGATTACCAAATGTGAAGCAAAAAAGATGTTTCTACGCTCTCCACGTTTAGATCACTGATCAGCTGGATTCAATACATAATTCCCTAAGATTTTGTCACTACAAAGTTGTGATAGTTTTTTTCTTGAGAACAAGATCAAATCAGAAAACGAGCTGTTCTGATAAATGCAATTGGAGCATGGGACTTACCCTGGCCTAGGAAAGTGCTGTTTGTTTAGGACAAAGCCAGCTTTTCCCGGGACCGTGTGCAGGGCTGTGTACACGAAGGAGCAACGGGAGGGGCACTGGGACTCTCACTTCTTTTTCAGTAAAATGAGCGTGAATGGCCTTGTTCTCCTTACCCAAATGTGGCTGAAGTATTTTTTAAAGCTATTAAAAATCCTCAGAACAACCAAATAAAGATCTAGCAAAGTGTCTGACACAGAGTTTACCCACATTTATGGCATTTTGTGGCAGACACGTCACAATGCTCTCATGAAATCCTCACAGTGAGCTTTTTGCCTCTTTGATACCTGAGGAAATTGAGGCACAGAATAGTTAAGTTGCTTGCAGAAGATGACACAGCTGGCCAGGGGCAGGCCCAGGCTCAGCAGGCAGGAATGACCAACTCCAGAGCTCACACTCCTCCTGCTCCCTGGTGTCCACAGGCCGGCAGCAGACTGTGCTCTGCTTTGTCTATTTTGGGAGGTTGGGAGTCTGCATATCCCACTTGCACTTTCCATACGGGTGTGTCCTGTGTAGACAGAGACTTCAGCCTGGGGCGTGGGCCTGCGTGACACGGCACCCACTCTGTAATGTACTGCCATGCTTCAGAGGAGTCGCCTCACACGGTGACATAATGGAAATGTTCCCTTTCCATTCAATGAATGACCTTTTATTAGTTTGAGAGAGCAGCTTACATGCCAGTGAGTCAGTATCAAAAAGCAGAATTATTTGTTTATGAGAAGGCTCACCACCCACCTGCATGTTCCCTTCCGCTAACCCCCCTCCCTCAGCCTTTAAGACAGGGAATTGCAGGGGATTAAACATAAGGCCCTTGTTAATTGCAAATTAATAGTGCCAGGAATGTATGCAGATGGCACTGAAAGTCAGTTGCTGACGGCATCGTGTTCTGGTTATATTTTTCTTTCCTGCAACACAACTGCACCACGTGAAGGAAGATAGGTCTGAGGTGCTCGTGCAGTCCTGTGTTTCTGCAGGATGACTTCCAAGTTCTTGACCTACCACTGTTGTTATCTTACAAATTTGGTGCCTTTTGCTTTTATTTAGTCATTAATTGTAACCTGCTTCGGGCTTTGGTAGTTTGTAGGACACAGGTGTGACTCTTCAGACTTGTGTGCTGTACCTATTAGACAACATTTGCTTAGCTAGTAAATATTTTGCTGCATGAGTTTGCTCATTCTCAAGTGACCGATTGTGAACTTCCAGTGTGGTAACAGGTCCATGGGGGAACATTTGTGCTTTCACTGGTACTTCAATTACATTCATCCAATGATTTTTTATTTTATTTTTTTACTTTCAAGGCTGACATTCTGTAAATTTTTCAAAGGTCACGTGCCAAATGCCAAAGTCAATCAATGAAATGCAAAATACAACATTTTTAGGCAAGAGAATGATCACTGTACCGAGCTGGATGACTCAGGCAGAAAGAAGACACAGTCCCACCTTCCCAAACTAGACGGGAAGAATGCTCTGCAATGTTGACGTGGAGACAATTCTACATTGGCCTCATTAACAGCTACTTGGAAAATAAATCTTAATCCAGGGCTTTGGAAAAACCATGTGCTTCACATCTTGGGACAAGTGGCAGCATAACTGGGGATTCTCAAGAGGGGGCTGGACCTCAGGTCTGGGCTTTGGACTCCCACCTCTGTGACTATGCCCTAGAGAAGAGGGCCTGGGTAAGTCTGGCTATTACTTCTTCCATCTGGTGGGGTCAACTGAAATTTTCCACTGTAGTAACCCCTGTTTTTCTAGAGAAGCAAATGTGCCTGTTGGGCTCCCTTGCACTGAAGCTGGCCTGGGCACGGCCACCTGTTCAGGAAGGCGAGGAGCTGGGCCAATCGCCTCGGGACCCTGAAACCCACGAAGGGTTGTGCCCTGAGAGGCTGGAGGCAGTGCTGATATGATCAGCAGGTGGTAAGTCAGCAGCCTGGGGAGGCCTGGCTCCCACCTGGCAGCGCAGAGTGGACCAATCCTTGTGTACCTCTCACCATGTTAAAAATGGAACCAGTCATGATGGCCCATGGGCGTTTGTTGTTTGTTGCTCTCCTGTAATTAAAAGTGCTGCTCAAACCCTGAATAGTAGCAGGAACACACGTTTGAATTCTGGGCTTTCCTCCAGCCAAGTGCTCCCCAATGCCCTTTCCACACGTCACCTCCTCCAAGTTCCCTTTCCAACATGTTTCATTTGGCTGTTTAGGCGTATCCTACCCACCCCTCCATGCTCTGGAGCGCATGTGCCCCCACCTCTCCCAGAGTTGACAGTCCCGGTGGGAGTCTCAGCCCCAGCTCAGGCCTACAGGGAGGCACTTGTGGGCAGACAGCCTTCCTGCCTCTTTGCTCTCCCACCTGGCCTTGTACCATTAAGGAGAATAAGATCTCCGGCAGATCACTGTGCAAAGTAACAGGGAAAATGTGTGCTGATGTACACAGAAGGATAGAATGCAAGTTTACATTTCGAACAGCAAGTGTCAGTCATCAGTAATGAACTTTCAGAAGGGTCTTAGTTCACTGGGCCACATCTTTCCTGAAGACCTGCAGGCCATCAGAGACTATGCCCAGTTCATGTCCAGATTCTTCTGAGAGGATCAAACCCGTGTGACCTGCACGTGCTGTTAATAGTCCATCAGGAGCTGGACGGGCATTCATCAGCACAGCAGTGGCCAGCAGCTTCCAAGGCTGCAGCCAGCAAGGTCTGGGCACCCCTGAATGGAGGTGCTTTATGGCCCTGTGGACACACATTCTCCATGGGGGAAGAGCTGAGCTGGGCCTCCAAAGACTCTGTTTCCGCCTTGGTTTTTATTACTCCCACTTCTTCCTCCAAGTCTTCAGTAAGTATCCTGGGCTGTCACAGAAAGTAGTGCTATCATTCACGGGCAAGGATTTGGTATGTTAAAAAAGAGCAGGAGTTAGCGTGAGGGGCCACACAAGAAATCTTTAGGAAGGGTGTAAGTAAGAAGGGTCCCTTCATGCTCCTGCTATCAACCACACCTGGCAGACAGTGGGAACTTGGTGAATAATAAGGCGTTTGTAAACTGTAATAAAATCCTAAGCTTCCTACCAAGTGATGGGACCCCCTCTTGGCCAAGAGGATCCCAGAAATAACTTAAGATTGAATTGTTGGCTGCGAAGGGAAGGGAGGAGACATCCCTGTGATGGTAATATACTAAATTATTACTGAAACACCCTTTATGAAATTAGTAAATGGAGCTGTGGTAGGAGCCTAAACTATGACAAGCTACAGGCCTAGTGAAAATGCGCATTAACCAGCCGCTGTTTCCCAGTTTGCTCTCTCATCATTGGGGACTACTCAGGAGTCATATAACTGACAGTCACAAGGATTCTGAGCTTTCTTGGTTGCTCCCACAGATGACTTTGCCCTTGTGAAACCTGAGGCTAGCTTTTGAGATATCTCCTAGGGCCTGCATTCCCATGGGCTGCTGACCCATCCAGGCCAGTGGCCCATACCAAGGAAATGACACAATTGCACTTGTGACCCCTCACCCAGGAATTAGCTCAGGATGAGAAAATCACTATAGCTCAGTGATTCCACCCCGAACCCAGACAATCAGAAGACCCAACTGCCTAGCCCTCTGCCTACCAAACTGTCTTTAAAAACCCTTTCTCCCCAATTCTCTGGGAGACAGATTTGAGACATCCCTCCTGTCTTCTCACATGACGCCTGTGATATTAAACTCTTTCTGCACTGCAACCCTGCTGTCTCAATGTATTGGCTTCCTCTTGAGCAGCAGGCAATGGACTTGATTGGGCTGTAACATTATTAACAGGACCTAAGGCCATGCAGAGCAAAGGCTAAATCTCCTGCAGGCCATCAAATCTCCTGCAGATCACTTGAGGGGGTATATTGTGGCTTGTCTCTGATTAACGGACTTCCTTATCTTAACTTAAAACATTGCAAGCTTTTATAGAAAGCTTTATTATTTTTTTATTTTTTATTTTTTTTTGCACTTTTTGGCTGGGGCTGGGTTTGAACCCGCCACCTCTGGCATATGGGGCTGGCGCCCTACTCCTTTGAGCCACAGGTGCCACCTGAAAGCTTTATTTTTTTATTTTATTTTTTTTTAACTAATTATAAATCAAAGAATCTTTGAACCCACATGTAACTTATAAGCTCTAACTTCAAGATGGTCCATCTTTTGGGACTAAACCAGTGTATACCTTCCATGCACTGGTTTATGGATTTTTTTTTTTCACATTTTTTTTTTTTTATTGTTAAATCATAGCTGTGTACATTAGTGCAATCACCTGTATCCATTCTAAGATGCACCATAGATGTTTTATCTGAAATTCCCACCTCCCTAAAAATGCATAACACCAAACTGTAACCCAATCACTGCAGGAGCATTTGCTCAAGGTTTCTCAAGTGTGGCTCCCTGGGCCGTGGTCACACACATTGGCTCAAAATCTCTTTAAATTATTTTATAGAGATTGAGGGTTTTTTTTTTTTTTTCTTCTTCTTCTTTTTTTTCTGTTAATGTATTGAATGAGTGAGTTCAGAATTGAAGTTGTGGACTCTGGGCAGGAATGATTAGGAAAGCCTTTTTTTGGGGCGGGAAGGTCTGTATAGGTGCTGAAGGAAGAAGACTTGAGTGAGGAGAAGGGGAGGTGGGCATCGCTGGCTGGCTCCACAGAGCGAAGAGCTTGGATGGGATGGGAACGAATGGGGAGGGGAGTGCACATTCACTAGAGCCCTTGGATTCATCCCTAGCCCTCAGCCATGGTAGGTCCTGTGGTCCATGTTCACTGCAGAAGACTGTCCCGTCAGTGTGGCACCTGCCGTGGACAGGGCATTTGCTGCTATAGGTGGGGCTCCCAAAACAGGAGTTGGAAAACAGTTCAGAATTGATCAAGCACTACTTTTATTTTCTTCTTGTAGACTATTCCCACTTGGCTCAAAAGCATGCAAGGGCTTCACCCTTCCTTTATGCTGTAGTTCTATGAACAGATTTGATTTGTTAATTTCACCTTCCAGGAGCAAGAGGGAGCAGCAGCCACTTGGGACTGACTATTCTCCTTTCCTCTGGAGGTTTTGTTTCCTCCAAAATGAATTGGCCTGTGAGATTCCCCCAGATTACAAAAGGCCTCTGTGGAGCCTGGCGAGTCACTTACGCCCTGGTCTTTAGTTTCAGCACCAACAAAGCCAAGCTGCTAATACCTGCCTCTGAGGCTCCGAGCAGGGGTCAGGAGATCATTGATGCGAAAGTGCCTTTAGCCTTTTCAGAAAGAACAACTTTGCATGCAACAAAAGGATTCCTTCCTTTGAATTATTCATTTACACACTCTTTGAAAGGACTTTGAGAGTGTCCTTTAAGGGGAACTCTGAGGTGGCTTGGGACAACCCTTTGGGAGTGGGATTCCTTCAGTGCCCTGGCTGTAGTAAAAAGGGATGCCATGGCAGGAAGGGGCCTTGACGAGAGTTTTCTTCTACAGGGTTTGGGCAGAATTTAGAGGAGAAAAATCTATTTTGATCTGTTAAGCCTTTTACTCTGGGGCGACTGGAATTCTAATGAGTGTATCCTATTTCAAAGTGCCACTACTCCAGGACAGCCCATAGCCAGGATCATGGAGTCAAACAATTGACAAATACATTTGCATGCCCAGTAGGTATAGAAATAGACATTTGCAAAGTGCTTTGAAATGTGTGGAATTATTTTTATTGCTATCACATTCTGATCCTTTCAACAGCCCTTCGGTGCTGGTGTCATCAGGGTCTGTCTTTAACATATTTTTCTTTTGTTTTAATTAACAGAGGCATGCAAAGGAAGTATAATGTATAATTTGTTCAAGAGGCAGAACCCATTCACCCTGTTTCTCTTTCATGTCAGCATTGCCCACTGTGTGGCCCAGTTCCTCCCAGGGCTCACCGTTTAGAGAGGGGGAGGTCAGCCCATACAGATGAGAATGCAGCTGTTACGCCCAGCCCTCAAATGTCTGGAGGGGAAGTGGGAGACTCGCCAAGTGCATCGTCACTGTCAGTGCCTGTCCTGAGGGCGTGGCCACCCAGAGTGTTTGTGGGGGAAATCATTGACACCTCACAACAACCCTACATGGCAGGCTATCCCTGTTTTCAGATTTGAAAATGGAGAATTAAGTAATGAAATTATCTAGTCTGAGGTCACAAAATGAGTGGATGGTGGCAACTCTGTTTCCCAGGCAATCCTTGCAGGTCTCTGGCCTGACTACTCTGTGGTCCAGCCTCGGCACTGCAGGGAGGGGGGGAGGGAGAGTGTGCCCTGTGGGGAGAGCAGGAACCAAGCCGCTGCTCTGCTGTTCCTACTCACTGTTCCAGGCACATAATAGGATTCTGGGGCCGGGTGTTCTGGAAGGACTGAAGATGTGACAAGCCACCTACCAACCTGCTGGGCATGGTTGGCCCTTGCCTCCCTTTCACCTGGCACAGGGGCTCAGACTCAGCACCCACGTCTGTTCTCAGTGCCCAGGGAGGCGGGGTCACCAGACCTGGTAAAGCACTTACATCTTGGTTCGTGACCAGCAAAGGGAGCTGTCCAGAGTTGAGAGGGCAGCACAGGTAATGCCCAATTCTCAAACACTCCCCGAATCACATCCTCTCGCACCCCATGCTCTGAAGTGCCTTTCTAGAGGTGAGTCCTGAACGTAATAAAACTGAACCCCAGGATATGCTGGAAGTCCCCTCAATATAATATAAAATAATTACGCCATGATGGCTGCAACTCAGCTGCGGGTGAGGCAGTCCCCCAAGCTGGTCAGGTTGTCTCTTCCCCAGGTGTTTTGTGAATCCAAACAGCCGTAGGAGCACTGCCCACCTGAATCACATTAAGCTTGGCGACTGGAGTGACAAATCCTTAGTATGTGTTCAAGTTCCCTTGTGTCCTTTGCTGTCTTTCTATACTTAAACTTGAGAAGGGTTTTACTCAACTGTGGAGAAGGAACAGTGCCGTTGGGGGGCAGATCATGTCACTGGCAAATTCACAGACAAGGGTCTATACTGTGGACGCAATGCCAAGCAGGGGTAAAATTCAATCTCTTTATAAAAGCAAGGACATTTTTCCTAAACTGGGAAAATAATATAGGTTGGAATACAGAACATTTTCTCCCTTTCAATGTGTTTTCAAGGTGGTGATCTAAAACTAACATTATGTGTAAATGACAGCCCTGTTCTCCTTTAATTTATTCCACATTTATTAAATTTTTATGGGAATTTATCAAGGTGGCCAAGGAATAAAAGTTATGTTCATGATAGCAGAGTGAACTATGGGGCTATTTCTAAACAGCTTTTCCAGCATATTAATTGTTGCTCAGATAACAGTCCTATCTCTTTGGGGCCTCTGTTTGGGTTTAACATCAGAGCTGGAAAATTAATACAGTCATCATCCAGCCTAAAGCTGTATCATTTACCAGCTCATTATTGTTCAAATCAAAATCCATACTTTTCTGGGTCTCCCCAGGGTTATGAACTAGAAAGGAAGCTTTATCATTCTGCAAAGCAATCTCTTGTGGTTCTCACTCCTCTGTGTTCAGAGAAGCAGACACCAAATGTCATTCATTTTCGTGTTAACAGGTCCTGGGCTGAGGATCTAGTGGAGGCTCCGTCCTCCTCCTTCCACCCGGTCACCCGCCTCTCCCTCTTGGCCACTTGCCCAGGAGCAGGAGTAGAAGCCCCGGTAACTTGTCTTTCCCAAATTGCAAGTCATGGCGAGGACGGACTCAGCTTCATTTTTAATCAAACAACTGAGCTACCTCCTAATTTTTAGATTCTGGCTACTTAAAAATAGATCGAGTCTTGCAAATTCGGGTTCTGCTAGAAGAGTTGTCCTGAAGAACAGGTCCAGCTGAGCTCTGCCTGTGGTCCAGCCTGTGAGGGAGACCAGGAAGTTCTCAGATGCTACGTTCCAGTTTCTTATAGATTAGCACATTTTAAACCAAGAGCCGCTTCCCATGCCATGTAACCAAATTTACCCTTATTCTAACACTTAGCTTTTAATGAGTTTGATTAAATGGCATTCTACCTGAACACATAATGTGCAAACAGGTCAAAATCAGAAATTATGTTTTTGTCTTTTGAAATTTTAAGTAGAGACAAGAGGGGAACTGTTGATTTCTGAATGGCTTGTTCTGTATCCGAATCACTGAGCAGCACCCCTCTCTCTCTCCTCTCTCCTCCCCTCCCCTTCCCTCTCTTCCCCTCCCCTCTCCTCTTCTCTCTCTCTCCCCCCTCCCCCTCTCCACCTCTCCCTGTTTGTTTGCTGCCTCCTTTTTTACCTGATGCTCATAGGAAGTTTAGAGAAATATGAACGTGGAAGGATTCAGAGTAGAATCACAAGCAATATTGTGTTTCAAATGGAACATTTTCCCCTAGAATTTTTCAGCAGCCAGAGAAATGCAGTGAGTATTTCGGGTACTCTATGCATATGATCATTTCACTCCTACAACCCAGTAAGAAAGAGGCAGCTCTGGAAGGTTCCAGGGAAGGTGCTGTTGGCTGAGTATGTAGAAAGCAGAGCGGGTGTGTGTTTTGGGCACAGAATCCTGACACCTTTGTGAAGCTGGCGTGTGGTTGTCTTAGCTGAGAGCACATGACGCTTAGCTGCCTTCTTTGCTCAGGACTCCCCGTTCTAGGACACCACCTACACCCCAGCGTATGACTTTATAATGTGCCTCATTTTCTTCTGATCGAATTAATCACTGGTGTGCTCGAGGACTGGGCCTCTCAATGTTGCCCCGTGGGGAGCATTTGTTTCTTGTTTAGACAATCCACCCTTCTCCCCGCCATTGCTTTTATGGTAAAGACTTTTACACCAAGCACTGTTCATTCTAGGAGTTTCTTTTGTAAAAAGTCAATGGTATAAAGATGCCAAAAAAAAAAAAAAAAAAAAAAAAATAGATTCCAGGGGAAGCTATGATATTATGAGCTCTGAGAATGCCATCCCATAGGGACCAGTTGTAATGACTTACATCGGTCTAATTTGAATCCTTTTCAAACTTACCCACATGGCAAAATTTTCTTTTTAAGAAGAAACAAGCATCAGCCTAAGTCTGCGCCAATATGCTGAGGCGCCATCCGATATTTCTCTGTAAATTAAAGTATTTATAACTTCTCTTAGCTCACCGCCCCATGTTACAAGAAATGAAATCCTGCTTGGGTTTCTCAACGTTGTGGTCTCTGGTTTTCAGTTTAGGACGGCTATTGGCTTTGTGGGGGTAAGAACTTTGCTGAAGAGCTCATACTGATGCAAACTTCTAGTTCGCACTTGGGCTCTGGGGCCTTGGAAGCCAGCCAGACACGTTTTTCTGCTCTGTGTTTTGTTAGGGGGAAGTCTCTCTTTTAGGGATCTGCTCTGATGGGCACCATTATTTTTATTTACATGTGGAATGAGAGACTGCTAAGAGGCAGCCCCAGCAAGATGCATATGGTGTTGGTAAAAAAGTAGACCTGGGCTAGATTCATTTTAAAATTGAATTGAAGTCTTGCTTTCTGGGCTGGCCCGGAATGTGCTTGATGGATCACTCATTTTCTAAAAGTGTCTGTTCTCATTTCAGTGGTGATGGAAATCGGGGCACCGTGCAGGATCAGAGAATAGTGTATTCCGTTGTGTTTCATGCACTTGGAAGAGACATACAGGAACTGGCAAGAAGGGCCACTCACCTTTCTTTTCAGGGGTGTCATGGCTCTGGAATCAGATCAGACAACGTGATATTGTCTTCTCTTTACCCCTCTTGTTGAGGAAAGGAAAGGAAGAGGGACAGCAGATGATTTTATGCAAATGGACCCATTAAATAAAGTATGCACTAGCTGCCTTCGTGCCAGGATTGAGTTTATTTAGCCATTTAATGGGGATAATAGTTTGGTCTCATAGGGTTGTTATAAGGCTGACGGATTTAAAGGGTTTTGCGTTGTCCCTGGCGCATAAAGCTAAATGCATGCCAACTGCCATAGCACTCCTAAGGCTGGTGATCGCCATCGTCGGTACTGGTCATATCTAGCCCACGTTTTGGAGATGATGGCTGTTTTCACCAGAAGTAGTGTACCTCCAGCTCCATCTGTGTCTCTGGTGTGTCAGACTGCTCCCCTGACTCTGTTGCTTACTGGCCCTGTAATTTGGGAAAACTCACTTCAACTCTATGAACCTTGGTGGAGATGATGATAGCTCCTGCCTTCCAGGGTTGTTGGATTCAGCTTATCTAAAGCACCATGTCAGCTGGGTTAGCCATGGTGGTGACTCATGTTATTCCATCCACGCGGGAGCCATGCTGCCGTCTCTGCTCACTCTGCAGCGCTCACTGTGATGCCGTCCAGAGAGGACTTCAGAGCAGCTTCTTGCTACCACACACGCTGCCTTGCATCTCCATCTGCATCTTTACACAAGCCTGCGATTTTGTAAAGTGGAGTGAAGTGAAAATAGGATGAAAAGCTTTCTCTACGCATTAGGCATGAATGGTCCATATCGATAATTAATTTTCCTATAAGGGCCACACAGCCTTCTGAATTTAAGACAGCTGGCCTCCTTTGGTTTGTTATCATGACCAAGTATTCTCCAAAATAATCCAAAATTTAACCTGGTGAGATGCTTTTTTTCCCCGTAAGGATGTCTGAAGGTTAAGGTCAGGACCCACAGGAGAACAGCAGATGCCATGAGGTGACTGTTCCCACAGTCGCTATGGTGAAATGGGTACCCACTGCCCATCTACTCAGTGGAACGGGGAGTTGGAACAAGGCTCTGTGGTGTCTACTGATTTGCCTGATTAGAGATACCGAAAGTTAGAATTCTTAGGGACATTTTGTGCCTCTTTTTAACCCCTCTCTGAAGGAAAGGGATCCAGGACATGGCACAAAGTAGGTGCTCACCACTGACCATTAAACAGCTATCTGGTCATCTAAGTGGACTTTTGTTCTCAGGAATTCATCTCAGAAAACGCAGCATGACTTTTAGGATCTATCCAGATCCTCGTCATGATAGGCTGGATGCCTTTTGCTTTTCTCCCCATCTTCTTTATTTTAAAAATAGATGCCATTGAAGCTTTGGAGTCCCTGGCCGAGGAGGAGAAGGCATGGGATTCTATTCCTGGCGCTGCCGCCACTGCGTAGCTGCCTGGCAATTCACTTGACCTTTCTTCTCTTCTTTCCCCCTACGGAACACGCCTGCTGTGTCTAGACCCCATGGGGCGTTGGGAGGTTTCAGGAGTGAATACAACTATCTCAGGCTATAATGTGGTGCTGCCAACTCTGAGGCTCTGAGATGAAAGATGCTGTGTGCAAAAGCATTGTTATTACATTTAAAAAAATATGGATCAAAGGCTGCCTATACAGTAAGTGCTAAATGTTAATTATTATTATAATATCATAACAAAGCAGATGCCAGAACGCTAGATCCCATGAGAAAACCTATTATAATAAGCCAGTGTGAAATGTACGTATTACAAAGATATTTGGCAAGGAGGCAGATTTGGTTTTTAAATCTCAATGAACAATTAAGTGGAATAAAAACTAACTTTAATGCTATGAAAAATATAAGTGTCTTGACAACTCTTTAACATAAAAATAAGAAGCTTCCTTTTCCCCACAAAAAAGAGGCATTATTGTTTTTATTCCCCCTGAGCAGAATATATATTTTCTTAGATATAAGGGACAAAACCAGCAGTATTCCTTCTTACAATGACCTCTAAAATAGCTTTCTTTATGACAGAGGCAAATCTGGGAGAAGATTGTCTGAATTTATTCTAGAGCAATGAGTAAATCTATTTTCTTAAATTTTAAATGAATTCAGGTTTCACCGCCTATTTCTCTGTCTTCCCCCAAACACATATTCTCTTTGATGACATCAATGAACTTCTTCCTGAAAGCATTCATAAATGCCTTTTACATATTTTCAGGTCTGGAAAGCATAGTCCATCGTGTCATATCAGCTGGAAAAAAGAGAGAGAGGGAAAGAAGGCATAGGAAGAAGGGTTTAGAAAAAAGTAATTTCTGTGTCCTTGTGCATTTTAAGAACAGAGTATGTGTGAAGTCACCTGCCATATAAGGTTTTTCTTTTTCCCCCAGAATATTGTAAGAAATAAATAGGCAACTTTCAGGGGAAAGTAAAAGTAAAAGCATAAGGATATGCTTCACTTTTGTGGAGGAAAGGAAGAAAGGAGGAAGGCTGCACAGCTCTGGGAAAATTTGCAGTAAACTGTGCACCCTCAGCAGATAGAATTGTGGCCAGATTATGATTATAATTACCTTGGCTGTAGCTCCACGTTTGTCTGCCCCAATGTGTCCCCAGCCACCTGCCTGCTGCTAACTCCTTCCACACTAGCTATAGTTTTTCCCTTTTAACTCATCTCCCCCATTATGCTAATTTTAAAAAATGTACCCTTTATTAGAGATGAATAGTTTTCATGTTTGCCGGTCAGTGGTGTCAACTGCTCTTCTGTGTGAAGGGGAGAGGTGGGAACTCAAACCAGTAACAAATAACTTGTTTGGGATTGGAGTTGGGATGTGAAAAAATCTGGACTTTGATATTAAAAATAATACCCAGGATGACTCTTAAGAGAGCCCGAGGGAAACCACTGCCTCTGTGTCTGTGAACTTCACAGGGACAAACCTCCCCAAATCCTTGTCCCTGGAAGAAGCAGCCAGCTGGGGGAGTGTGTGCTCAGACTGTGACTGTGTCCTGCTTGAGCACCTGGACATCTTGCCTTGCTCAGGACACAGCCCCTGTGATGTCCCGGGGATTTCATGAGTGCGTTGAACATGCTCCTCAAAGACACAGGGGACTTGAGTGCCACCTCAGCACTGTGGGATGAGCAGAGCTGGTGGAGCACGGGCACAGGCAGAGAAGCTGGAGGGTGGCAGGAATGCCCTCCCATTACCTCATAGGCGGGTAATTCCCAAGACGAGCAGCCCAGGGTGCTGAAGGGCACAGAGTAAAGGGCACCGAACTGCCTTTGTCCCCACCATTGACTGCTTGCTGCTGCCTGCTCTTCAGCAACTGGAATGAGAATGAGAAACTTCTCTGATGCTGATTTTAGGTTGTGATTCTTGAGGTATCTCTTTCATGCTATAGTCAGCATTGTTTAGGAAAGTGCATCTCTCCAGCGCCAGGAGAAAGGGAGAGAAAGCCAGGGAAGGCTCAGCCTCCAAGGCCCAGCAGGAAGCACAGCCCTGCCCTGAAGTCACGCTCAGAGTCCAGCAGGATTCCACAGGATAGGAACCGGGCAGGCAGGGTCAGGGGAGCTGACAGAGAAGAGTGGGTGCTGATCTATCTTGCAAAACCCAGCGGTGGCTCCTTGGGAGGCTAGGAGAGAAAGCACTGTGGCTGCAGGGATTGCAGGAAGCTCTGTGCCCTGGAGCCTTGTCCAGGGCGAAGGTGGGAGTGGGTGGGGTAATGGTCATTCCTGGCCCCCCATAGCTGAGTTGTGCCCCTTCAGTTTATATGTTAGAGCATTTGCCCCCAGGACCTTAGGATGTGACTATATTTGGAGATGAGATCTCTTTAGGGTAATTAAGTTAAATGAGGTCATTAAGGGGGGCTGTAGTCCAATAGGATCCTTTTCTTTATAAAAAGAGGGAATTTGAACACAGAGATAGGTGCATAGAGGGAACAACACCATTTACAAGCAAAAGAGAGAGGCCCTGGACTGACTGTCCCCCATAGCCCTCAGAATAGCCGACCTGGTGACACCCTGATCCCAGACCTTCAGCCTCCAGAACCAGGAGATGGCACTTCTCTGCTGAGCCGCAGTGCAGGTGCTTTGTTAGGGCATCGCTAGGAAGCAGACAATGGGGTCAATAGTCTGGGCTCCTCATGCCTTGCTGTGGGTCTCTACCCCACATCATCTGCCACCTTCCATGAGCAGGGAGACCACACTGAGGACCAAGGCCTCTGACACGTGGTTCCAAAACCAAGTTTCACATTAGAAGTTCCAGTAAGCCTTTGGAAATGTACTGATGCTGGGACTCCCCCGTGAGATGGAGGATTTTAGATTAGGGCTAGGTGCTGAGGGACAACCCAGATCAGTCTGGGAAGAAGCCCTTGGCAGTGGCTGCTGATGCTTCCACACTGAGCTTTGGGTGCTTCCTGTCTCATTTGTATCTTCCCGCCAGCCTCTGAGAGGGCGAGGCAGGAGCCACTGTGGCTGCTGGCTGCTGCTGGCCTTGGAGAGTGGTGGCTGTGTAGGGAGGGGCTGAGCCTTTGGCTGGGGAGACCTCGGTCAGGTGGGGGAGGGGGCTGGAGGGATGAAGCAGGAGAGTGGCCCTGTTCTGTATTTTTTAGAACATTGTTAAAAAGTCAGCGATGATGATTTTCCTAGGGACAGACCATGCCTGTGTCTAGAGACACCATAACTATAGCTGTGTCAGCCCCTGGGAGGCTTTCAGCAAAGCTGCCTTTCACAATGACACTCATCATGGCTTGAAAACAGATTTCACTGAATAAATATTTGAAGTGGCCAGGTATGGTGATGACCACTCACTCGGCAAACATTTGTTGTTCCTCCTCCAGGCACCAGACTCTGCTGTGGCTGCCAAGGACACAGGGATCAATGTTGATTTGAGGTTGAGCAAAGCCTAAAATGTTGAAATGTAAGATTTGTAATTTTGGAGATCAGGACAGAGGGTCTTGTAAAGAAAATCCTACCAGTCCCTGTGCTAACATGGCTATTCCTGTCTGAACCTAGTGTGGGGAAATACGCCCTCAGAGGCATAGTATTTAGAGTGTAATGAGTTCTCAGGCCCCGCCAGTAAATGCACTTCCAAGATGTCCAAGGTTCATTTCATGTCAGCATACAAAATTTCACCTTTGGATAAATCTACCTCTGGAGGCTCTATGTCCACTATTTCAGTAGCAAAGGAAATTTGACCCCAAAAGTCTAGCTTTCCAAAAGCATGCAGTGATAATTATTCTTTTCTTTATAATTCCACCATGCAGAAAGCTGTCTTAGAGTGGCTTTATTTATTTATAAAACAAAACTATAAATGAAGCATTTCTTCCTGAGTGGACCAAGGTGGGACCAGCTTTAGGATGGATTTGGAAATGTTTGTTCTTTCTATCTAAGCACCATTGAAAGACGTCAGAACTTTATGTCAGTAGCAAAACCCAATTAGTGCTTCCTACAGGATTTGAGATCTTAATAGGATTCAGAGTTGAAGCTTAGCAGGGAAGCAGCTCCTGCATTACATGGGAGTCAGAAGCCAGCTCACAACAGGGACATCTGACATCACCTCCCAGCCCGGCCCACCAGCGCTCAGTGCCCGGTCCTGGCCAGAGCTCCAGTGGCTGGCAGTAACGTGCCCTTTAGCACATTGCTCTTGACCTTTAGAAGACTCACTGCCACAGTTCCTTGGTGACGTAGTCTGCTGGAAGCAAAGACCCGAACTTCATGCAGACAGCTCATCGCCAAAAGCCAGTCCAAATTCTCCACGTGGCCACTCGGGGGCATGCTAATTAGGACAGTTGGATTGTATTTCATTAATGGTCTTTGGCAAGATGCCACTAAGAACATTGGTATCTGTAGCTCAGGCAGGTGCCATTCCAAATTCACTAGTTTTTCCAAAACCACCCCAGAAAAGCTGGTGGTGAGCCTATAGCCTCCCAGAGAATCACCAATGTCTTTAAAAAAGGAAAAAAAAAAAAAAAAAAAGATAAAACTTTTCCGTTCAAAAACAGATATTCTGTTGGTTCAAGAATCTTTTTTTGCTTTGAGAAAATGTCATTGATAAATCCTGAAGCTAAATGTAGAAACTCTGGGGAGAGAGACAAATCATGATTGGATCATATCCTTTTTTATAAAGCTAGAGAAAATGTGCTGGAAATTTCCTAGTAACGAAACTAACTTTCATGAAGCCAGAAACTTCCTGACTAAACTCATCTGCAATCCAGCCCTCCGCTGAGTAATTCTTGGTGAGCCCATCTGAGTGTCGTGATTCAGAGAGACCTAATCTTCACTATGCAAACAAACTAGGGAACTTACAGGTGACAAGAAATTGTTTATCTGAGAATTAAATATTAGCTGCATGCAGATTTTTTTTATTGCCAGTCCTAGTAAATCATCAATATTTTAACAGATTAATTAATTTATTGTGTCAACATATATTTCCTGAGCTCCTGCTGGTTGGTAGCTTGAGTAAGTGAAGGGAGCAGACAGTCTTACCTTCATGCTTATTATTTTCTACATGGAGAACTTATTTTATTTTTGAATAACATTTTGAATTTATTCAAAAACAAAATATGTGTTTTATTCATCAAGCATTTATTGAGTTTCTGTCCCATGTCCTGTGGAGGAAGGGAAGCCAGCCAGCAGGAACACAGTGGAGGACGGTGTGGCCCCTGGGGAGAGGGTGGGAGCAGGTATGCCTGGCAAGTTTCAAGGGTGGGTTTTGAGGATTCAAGGTGAGGACACATTTATTTGCCATTTTTTGAAAATTTGGCCTTGAAGGGCACTAGCAAGAACGTCGTGCCTTCCCTTGATAAAGACTCGACTCACATTTTGCCAAATGCCGAGTGTTTGAGGACAGGGCGAGGCTGGTGGGGAGGAGGTCTCCTGTTGGGAGGTAGGACCCGAGACTTCCAGAAGCCTGTGGTTTCCTCGGGGCACATTCCTGCGGGCAGCAGGGTCTGACTGCTGGTGGTCACTAAGGTACTCTGAGCACCCTCCCTCCTGACCCTTGCCAGGTGTCTGACCTGGCCTGCTTGGGAGGGGGCAGAGCCAGCTGTCCCCACCAGTCACTACTTGCTCCTTTTCTGGGGGAAGAGACTGGATACTTGAGCCTTGGGGGTTTTACATTACTTTACTTTCCAAGTGTCCCCAACATCCCTGTCCTTAGCAACACAGCTAGACTCCAATACTGACCTCCCTCTTGCTTCCTGCTTTAACTGGGCACTGTGTGGGGTGATTGTCACAAAATGCAATGACTGGAGTGGTGTGGGTATGGCCGTGTAGAGAGTCACCAGCTGGCTGCAAGGTTCTGGCTCACAGGCCTGGCATACCCTGGGGTTGCACCCCTCTCTCTAAACTCCACTAATACATTGGGAACAGAGGAACACGAAGCCCCATACCCCCATCATCAGTCTTGCCATTTGCTTTGAGTCTTCCTTGTTAACTCTTAAAGTCTGGAATAGTCAGAACTCTGCGCACCTGCTTGCCTGAACCCCACACTTCCGAGCATCTGCACAGGGCATGTAGGGTGGGGTGTGCGGCATGGGCTAGTCCACTGGTGGAAGCCTGAGGGACCCCAGGCTGGCAGGAAGATCTCATTTAGACTCTTGGGGCCTCAGAGGTTAAGGGAGGAAACAAACTCGAGCCCTGGGGTGATATGGGATAGAAGTTCACAGAGGTTTGAAGTCTCATCCAAGCCCATTGTCCAAACAAGGTCATCCTGGAGCAAAGGTAGGCAGCTCTACTTGGTGTCCTGGGATCAGAAACCTGGGAGATCAGGTTCTTGTGATGTTTAGGGTGGGCAGTCTGGGGCCTACCTGGGGAGCAGTGAGAGAGGAGAGGAGGGGGACAGTTGGGTCAGGTGACAGGCCACATCTGGTGCTCCTGAGGCCTGCTGTGTAGATATCCCTGCCCAGTTTCTCTTGAGACATAAGGAGCACCCCTCTTCTGACCTTCTGACCTTGCTCTTTCTGACCTCGCCTCTCATTGAGGATGGCCCTGCTCTGTTCCCATAGACAGGACCATCATTCCAATTTACTCTTCGTCTGATCTTGAGTGTAAATGTTTGCAAGGAAAAATCAGCTTGTTATTTTGACTATGGTATTTATACCCACTCATAAAACTACACATGCAAATGACAAACAAATTTATTTGCCATTTTTGAAAATTTGGCCCTTAAAGGGCATTAGCAGGAACATTGTGCCATTAGCACAGATTGTTTTTAAAACACTTGAAAAGATCCAAATTCTACTGAATTTGGGGGCCAAGTAGATTGGAAATTGTATCTTGAATTCCAGGATCTCTGTGTGGTGTAGTGGTGTGCACATTAGCAAGGAGAACTATTCAGAGATGACCTTTATGATGCAAGGAGGTGGGTCGGACCCTGGCCACATGGATATTCCTGTATTCAGACATCCTTGGGCCACAGAAGCCTCCTGGGGCTGACAAGAGTGCCTGGTGGGCTGGGACTGCCCACTGGGCTGAGCACAGGTGGGTTGTTCTGTGGACCTGATGGTGCCTTCTGAGGAATGACCCCAGACCCATGTCCCTGGAAGAGTGCTCACCCCTCTCCTCACCCATTCCTTCAGTGGTTTCTCACTGCCCAGGGGACAAAACCAAAATTTAGTTCCATTCTGCCACTCTCTGTACAAACCTGTGGCTCCAACTATACCACGCCTGATCTGTCAGTTTCCTTGTCTGGAATGTTCTTGCAAAGCAGATGGCTAAGCCTCCAGGCCTATGTTCTGGGGAACTTTCCTCTGCCCCAAGCTGGCCCGTCAAGCTCTTTCTCTTGGGAACTGCAGAAGTTGATTGGCACTTGCCTTGCAGATACCTTGCAGAGCCATCTGAGGACCACGTATGGGTCCGTTGGCGCTGTCCTGGCTCTCCATGGGCTATATGGCTGTCAGTCTTTCTTCTGTTCTGAGAGCCATCTTGACAGCTATCTTTGTGAAATCTACCTCTTCCCTCAGTACTGATATTTAGTTATGGAGAGCCTGTTGTGTATTTTGCTAAGCACTACACATGCAGTATTTTGTTTTAAAAAACTCTTCTTATTTCCATATTGCAGATGAGAAAATTCAAGCCGGGAAAGGCCACATAACCTCCTGAAGCAAATACAGTTGTCGCTGTAATGGCTATGCCACGTTGCCCCTCAAGGTGCAAGGTCTGGCAGTGAGCTTTATGAACTCATCCTAGAAAAAGTGCTACATACCTTATTGCTGACTATCACTAGGGTCACCTTTGAAGTGTTCCCTTGGGGAAGACATGCACCAGGACCAGCACCTAGTCCACCTTCAAAGTAATTTTGGGACTCTTTTTCTGGAATGGCCATCAGAGTTATTATAGTACCCTTGATGTCCGAAATGTCATCAAAATGTCTTCCTTTCAATATTTACTTTATCTTCAAGTAAAGCAAAAAGTCATTGAGGGCCAGATCAGATGAGTAGGAGGGAGAGTGTTTCAACATAGTCATTTGTTTATTGGCTAAAAACTCTCTCACAGACAGTGCCGTGTAAGCCGGTGCACTGTCACCATGAGAGAGCCATGAGCTGTTGGCCAAGATTTTCAGTCAAGATTTTCCTGTTTCTCTATTGATGTTCACTTGGTTTTCTATGCCTCTTATAGTTAGCTGACAATTTTGATGTACGGTTTGATGAATTTTTGCAATGTCTTATTAGTTCTGCTTGTGACTGGTTGCTCCAAGCTGTCATCATCAGTGACACTTTCTCTCCCCTTAGAAAAATGTTTAATCCATTTGTACATAGCTGTTTTCTTCATGGCATTATCCCCATAACTTTGGACTAATATGTTCCTAATTTCATTTCTATTCTTGCCAAGTTTAAGAAGAAATTTACAAGTGCTAGTTTTTTTGCTTTAATTTAAGCTCTGACTTCTTGCGAGGACACACAAAAACACAAAATGGTAATAAAGAATGCCACTCAGCAAGACACTGCCACACATACACATGAACACAGCTGGGAGACACTGATAGACCGAGGTAATGAAACCTTACCCAGTTTTTTTGTACAGTGCTGCCAACCTAAATGCATGGTGACAAGTTTGGGAACTTAATTGTCAGAACTCATATTTCATATTTCAATTACATTGTCATTTCCTTGGTTTGTGAGCAAAATAACCTAAGGGTTTGTTCTTTTTCATGCCTCACCTGGGCTGGCTTTGAGATCAGCTTTTTGACTCGGTCATGCAGGGTCAGGTGGTTCCCTCCTCTGAACTCTAATGGCTCATGGTCTGTATTTATCCCCTGTCTTTTGCTTACTTCTCTCTTAGAGATCTACTCCCTGACTTATTTATGCACATTGCCTGGTGCAAAGTAGGAGCTCAATTAATCCTTGTAGCGTGGAGGTGACTCCTTCTTCCCTAGAGTGGATAAACAGGAGGGAAAGGAAGAAAGGTCAGCAGGCCAGTGGCCAGTGCTTGGGAATCTGAATTATTTCATTAAGTTAATTTAGAAACCAGGCTAGAAAACAGGAGGGCTTCCTGAGGAGTCCATGACACCTTGAGACACTTCTGTCCTCTCTTGCACACCAGAGGCCATCTGGCCAGGCCCAAGGGTGAGCAGGAGAGTGGAGTAGGAAGTGGCTCCTTCTGGCTACAGCTGCTGAAGTCTCCACGGTGAAGCAGCCTCAGCAGTGAGTTCAAGTTCAATAGCAAAGGCGATGCCAGCCAGGAGACCAAGGCCAGTCTGAGGGGAGCCCACGTGCAGAATGAGCAGGATTACAGTGGGACCTGGCCCAGGGGGATGCTGCAAAGACTCATCATTTCCCCTCATCCAAGAGGGTTTTATGTGGAAGGAAGGAAAGCTCTGCTATTTTATAGGTGGGCTGAAGTTTGTGCTGGTGGCTTTAAAACCATGGTTCTTAGTTCCTGGGGTCCTTTTCAAATGTTTGGTTCCTAAATTCCCCATGCAGAAACTGTGATTCAGTGGGCAGGGTGTGGACCCCAGGGCTCTGCATTTTTGTTGAGCTCTCACAGTAATTCTGATGCAAGGGGCTTTTTGCACACCATTTCTCAGAGCTCTGGTGGTGGTGAGAGCACTGTGTGAAGGAGCCTTGGGGTTATTGATTAGGCCATGGTTCTGGGGGGAGTCTGCTTCTGGGAGGTGGGAAGCAAGGGACCTTAAGTGTCCTGTACAGAAGGAAGACAGTTCCTTGCATCTGAAACTGAAGGACTTTAGAGCAACGCTCAAGACAAGAACTTGGCAGGGAGACCATGTGTGTGCAACGCTCACCATGCACACTCTGTAAGATCTTGAGCTCCTCTCTGGACGCCTCCATTTTCTCGTGTGTAAAGGCCAATCCTTTCTTGTCTCTTCCAGCTGGTGTTGCTGGCAACCCTTGGTGTCTCTCGACCTGAGCTGTACTTTTCCACTCCTGGTCTCATCACCCCAGTGCATTCTCCCGTGTGCTGGGTCCAAATTTCCCCCCTCTTGTAAGGACATCGAACATGTTGGCTTAGAGCCCATCCTGACAACCTCATTCTAACTCTGCAGAGACCCTGTTTCCAAATGAGGTCACATTCACAGGTACCAGGGGTCAGGACTCAAACATAGCTATTTTGAGGACATAGTTCGACCCATAACAGATGGCTTGATGTGAAGATATATCCCCTTCTACCCTTCTCAGAGTCTTCAGAAATATTTTAATGCACTGCTAAATTTCTGGAAGAAATATCAGCAATCTGTGAAATGACAATTTAGGTAGCTTTTTCCCCCAGGATATTACAAGTCAAGGTGACCCCAGATGAACTTGGGTCCACTCAAGTTACACATGTGTCAGGAGTGGTTAGTGCTTAGTGCACTGTTTTGTCAGATGAATTACCTAACTTCTCTTGTACTGTAGCCAACACTGCGTCACCATTGCAGGATTCAAATCTGGCATGTCTGGGGCCAAGCTGAGTTCCACATGCAGAGAGATGCTTAATAAATGCTTCCAATGTTTGTATAATTAAATGAAATATCTGTGGGACTCTTAGGTTCTCAGACAAAAAGATTGCTATGAAAATGCAAAGCCTCATTATTTCACCAAAGGTTGAAAAATACGAGCAGACATGGTTAGAGAGTCTCCTTGGTAAGCAGTTGTGGTGCTTTGGACACGAGTCACATCTTGATGTCTGCTTGATCGTAAACACCTGGTCCCTAAAATAATCTGTAGTTTGTTTCATTTTGAAAGACCAGGATGGCAAATATAAAATTCAGATTCTTATGAGCAGCAGGGAGAATGCAACTATAAAAGTGTTTCAGAGCACAGTATTTTAAATGAAGGTTAATTTTCTGATAAAATAGGAAATGAAGGAAAAATTATCTCCCTGCACGCAAGCATGGTTTAGAATACTATAGCTCAATTAGATGTTCTGATTGTGCAAACAGTCAACTTCACGTGTTGTTAAACTTCTCTTTTTCAAATTATGAAGCTTTTCTATAGTAAGATTAGCAGGGGTGTTAGGAGCACAACAGATAGAAGATTCATCAGAGCTAGAAGAAAAATTACAACTTGAGAGGGTTCACAACTAAATAAACTTCTGAAGATCCCATGGCATATCCAATGTTATTAAAAAATTGTCCAGCATGGAAATTACCTCCTAGACTCAGAGGAAAGAAATTATTATTCTTTGCTTTTTTTTCTTGGTGATATAAAGTACCTTTTACTCAATGGAATTTTACTTTGCACAGACAGAAATATACCTCAAGCCTGTTAATCAGACCCATGCAAAGTGTTATTTGCAAAGTAGTTTTGGGGATATAGAATGTTTCTTTCATATGGGCTGGGTTTAGGGAAAAGGGACGCAAAGACCATGAGAACTTTGTAATTTTTTACTGCAAAGCAAATTTGATAATGAAAGTTTTAATTGTATAATTTTTCTGATTCATTCTAAAACCTTTATACGCAACTCTAACTGGATTATAGCCAGGACAAAGGGCCACATAGACATTTAGTACTGTGTTTTTTTGTATTTACAGGGCTTACTGTGACATTTCAGGATGTGTCGGCACTCTGAGGAGTCTGGTTCTTGAATGAACGAGGGTGCACCATCTTGGCAAGGCCTCTCTCCCTTCTCCCTCCCGCACACCATGGCCCTTTCTTCCTGGCCTGCGAAGCTCTGTCCTGATGGCAGCCATTCATCTTCCTGGTGCCTTTCTGAGTGGCTCCTCTCAGACTTCCTTCTGGTCATCCCTGCAGATTCTGTGCCAGCTCTGAGGTCATGTCTTCCAGGAAGCTGGTTCTCACCCGATGTGTGATTTTGGCCTCCTTCCTTGCCTATCCTGTGCCTGACCCTTCAAAGGCAGCCCTCACATGCACAGTGCTGACAGTGCTGCTCTCTGCCTCTCTTCATCTTGAACTAAAAGCCAGTGTCTGGATCAGGTTTGCTCTGGGGTCTCTGGCAGGTGGCACCATGCCTGACAGAGTGGGTGCTTGACCAATGTGTGTTTGAGGAAGTAATAATTGAAAATATTTGCCGGTGCCCAGAGATGACACACACAGGCTCTTCCTTCAAGGGGAGATGCACTTTTATTGAAGGGTTATGTGGAGTTTCCCTGGGACAAAGGTTTATTACATTTTGATTCCCAGGTTGAGACTAGGGTTACACCTCATTGAGTGAAAGAAGATGTTTTATTTAGGCAGATCAGTGAGCAGTAGTTTGGCAGATTCTATTACCTAAATTTGGGCCAATGGAGTGAATTATTGAAAATGGTAGTGGGTGAGACATTGTGTTATCTCAGAAATGGAAGCTAAGAAGCATTGTCCTAGGTTACTTTATGTCGTTTTCTGAAATAGATCCAGTTCCTTGAATTTAGAGTGAAGGCTATTTTATTTATTTTAGAGATAGAATTTTTTTGAGATAGAATCTCACTTCGTTGCCCAGGCTAGAATGCTTTGGCCTCAGCTTAGCTTACAGTAATCTCCAACTCCTCAAATGGTCTTCCTTCCTCTGCCTCCCAGAGTGCTCAGATCACAGCCATGAGCCACCATTCCTGGCCTACAGTGACGGACATTATTACAATGGTCAGAACAAGAATTTTGGAGTCTGATCCCCTACATGCAAACTTATCACAAGCTGTAAAATTTTGGAAAAGGGCTTATCTCCTAGTACCTCAGTTTCCTTGTGTGTACAATGAGATTGAAGAAAGCTACATGAAGTTGCAGTGAAGCTGAGATGAGGTATTTCAGGCTCAGCACTTCATTTAATGAATATTTTTATTTTATTCAAAATGGAGAAACTAAGGTTAAAAGGACCTGTGTCCCTGATGTGATGATTACCCTGCTAAGGAGAGGTGACTGGATTTTGAATATAGGTCTGTCTTACAGAAGAGTGTTTTCCTGCTGTTCGGACGGTTTCCCTGGAACACCCTGGGCAGCCTCTGTTCTGTGCACCGCGGTCTGACCCTCCTGCGTGTTCTCAGTCTTCCGATTCCTGCTCTTGGCTGCAATGATTTTAGGGACTTCCCCACTTTTTTTGCCTACCAAGGACTACCTGGATGTCATCTTGTCAGAGTCACCTGACAACCATGGCTGTTTTCTTAAAAACACAAAATATGCATTGTTGTTTCTAAATTTTTAACTTTCAAAAGACATTCCTAACTGTCAAAAGACATTTGTAGCCCCGACTACAAAATGCCATAAATTAAAGTGAAGTCAGTCACATTTATGATGGGGTTGTTAAAGGGCTATGAGTGTTAGGAATTTACAACTCTGTGCTCCAGTTCAGCTGTTCACTACTTCTGCTTCCAGATCTTTCTATCCTGTGTGGGACAGAATTTATATGTGTGGGTAAGATCATTATAAATCTTTTATGTACCGCAAGTGCAATTTTAAATGTTTGCAAGCATGCAGAACTAGGCCCACGAGATGCTAGGCTATATGTCATAGATTATGGCTTTGTACATGTACAACTAGCAAAAAAATATATATGTGTATATATGCATTAAACTCAAACCCCAAACATGGAATTTTGTAACTGGTACCTAATTGTCACAGAAGAAGGAGTACTTTACAATGGAACTGAACTTGAACTTTCTGGATGTCACTTTAAAATTCTTTTCTTTTTCATGTTTTAAAAGGTAACTCTCATGGGTGGCCAGCTTTCCAAATGTCTCTTACAGACTTCTAGCTGAGTCCAGAGGGAAAGGGACGATTTCTCTGTGTCCGAATTTCATGTCTCCTTTTACATGGATCAGCAGTGAAAGCAAGGCCAGGGCTGAGCAGCTGGCTTGTTCTTTCCTCATTATTATTTTGTTTTATATTTTTTAAACTTGACTTGAACTTCTGTGTCATAGAAGTCAGTCAAATCAAAAGCAGATATTTTGAGAAGTCTTTAAAAAAAATTATTATGAAAATGAAAATGTGCATCCTTTGCAGAGGGACAGCTGGAGGCTGGGTGCCAACCACAGGGGGTGACTCTGTGGTTTTTCTTTCTCCGTGAGCTCTACCAGGACTGCGTGAAGCATCATGACCCGAGGAGAAACTGGGAATCAAAACCACTTGAGGGATGTGATCAAATTAAAAGGGAAAAGAGAACATAATGAAGTATCATTAAAAGCAAATAATGAGATAGATCTTAATATGCACAAGCATTTTGTGCTGACTTTGTGCTTTGGAACATGAGACTCTCGATTTTGCTGTGTTGTCAGTAGGAAATGATTCCCAAATTAATCCAGGCAACATAATCATCTGGAGGAACTCTAAAAAATACACATTCAGGGCCCCATTTGAGACCCGAGTCAGAATTCCTGTGGGTACAGCTCATGTGTCTGTTTTTAATGAGATCGGTGGGCAGGTTTGGGGGAACTACAGCTGAGTTTGATGGTCAGAATGTATGAATTACTTTGGAGTTACCTCTTTTGGGGAGAGAATGCTATAGTAAGTTGTGTTTTAGAGAGTCTCACCCCCTTCTGTAACTAGAAAACTGAGGCCTAGGATGGGGCTACTTGGCCTAGGACAGCACAGCTTACTGGGGGAAGTGTCGGGGGCCCAAACCAGGCCCTCTGCTCCCCCACCCAGATCTGTGATCCCCAGTCTGTGCTATCAGGCACCCTGGGATAGTACCGTGAACTCAGACAGGCCCTGAAGTGGTTTTCATTTTTCTAAGGGGACACAGTGGTACTCGGTATCTGTCAGTGTATGAACTACTAGTTTGAGAGCGTTCCCGGTTTCCATACTGGTCATGCTGCAAACATTTCAAAGCTGGATTTTCCAGATATTGCTTTGATAAAAAGCTCCTGCTGCAGAAAAGTCAGTATGAGACAGGCAATGAGGGTAGCAATGTCCGCTGTGCAACCACGGCTTGAGCAGGTGCAGGGTCCAGAGGGTATACACAACCATCGGGAAGTTACCACTTCAGAGTGAAATGAAAATACCATCTTCACTTTCAATTCGTGTATTATTTGTTAAATGACCTCTAACCTCCTATGACATGCATGCCTATGACCTAATTACTCAATATGAGGAGCCGTGTTTGGCACTGACACCCTGTGAAAAAATTACGGAGACACTCAAGGCACAGTGAGCAAAGAGGGTCCGGGAACTAGGTCGTCGTACCAGCTCCCACTGCCACAGGCTGGATTTTTTTTTTTTTAATTTCAGATTAATTTGAGGGTAGAAATGACTAGGTTATAAAGCTTGTGTCTGTTAGGTAAGGTCTCTGTTGTAGTTGTCCCTCACCCTGGAGGTGTGCCATGTACCTCTATATTGTCCCAGTAGGTGACAGCATACTAATACCCCCCCCCCCCCAATCCCTCTCCTCCCAGCTTGACTTGAACTGAGTTTTTCTCTTTCATTCCCTGGTTTCATATTAGGAGTGAATACATCGGATACTCGTCTTTTCATTCTTGTGATACTTTACTAAAGAGAATGTTCTCTAATTCTGTTCGGGTTAATATAAAAGATGTAAAGTCTCCTTTTTTTTTTTTATGACTGAGAAGTATTCCATGGTATACATATACCATAGTTTGTTAATCCATTCGTGGGTTGATGGGCACTCAGCTTGATTTTACTTCTTTGGAAAGAAGTATGGAGAATCTTCAAATAACTCAAAATGGACCTTCCATTTGATCCTATAATCCTGTTACCAGGTATCTATCTACCCAGAAGAAAAACAAGATCATTATATCATAGTAGATTTGACTTGGGCATTCGGCCAGGCTGGTCGCTCACACCCATAATCCTAGCAGCGTGGGAGGGTCCCTTGAGCTTAGAAGTTCGAGACGTAGGCATTCCAGAGCTTTGGCTTCTTGGATTCCAAAACAAAAATGATATCTTTTCTTCTGTCAGTGTCATTGTTCTTATTTCATTTATTTCATACTGTTTGATTCTAAAACAATCTGTTTATGAAAGTATTTCTGATAACAGCAATTTTTATAACAGCAGCAAAACAGTGAGGCTGTCCTGAAAGGAGGCCATATTCAGAGCTCTCCAAGGTGTAGGGCACTGACTGTGCACATGCAGACAGGGCAATCCACCTGTCACTCTTCCACTGAGACCCTCTTCCTGTGGGTTCTGCAGATACCGGCTTTTCAAGAACCCCCCATAGAAATGCAACTTTTTCTTGGAAACCCTAAGTCTTGGTGACCTTTACTTGTTACTAATGAGGCAGATCAGAGGAAGAGGATGGGGTTTATCTCACGTGAGGCAGAAGAAGCTGGGAAGGAAACTGAACTGGAAGATACACATGTTACTTAGTGGGCAGGTTTGCCTGTGACTGGATGGCTTAGTCACAGGGAGATCACCACAGGCAAGTGTCATTTCCTTGAAACAGCCACATGAAGTGTCTGAGGAAGACCCACCATCAAGTGTGTTGGGTGGAGAGCTCCTGTTCTTTAGCTAGTCCAGGTTTTGCCAAAATAATCCGCTGTGTTTTTAGATGATCTTGTTGAATTGGCAACACAACCTCTTCCTCTTGCTCGGTGTTGTATCTTTCTTGAAACTTCCATCTACCTGATCTCATTTGGTTCTCACCACGACCCTTGAGAGGCAGATCACAGTTGTTTTTGCTGATTTTAACAGGTTGGCACCAGAGCAATTAGATGGCTTGAGCAGGGTTGCAAGAAAGAAATGAATGGAAGCCCAGACTGCGGCTCCTTTGTGCCCTCCCTCTGCAGCGTCTCTGTGGGCATCACAGGGCCTGTCGGGAGAGTGATGGGCGAAGGATGAACAGATGCAGATTGTGGGTGTAGATACCCTCGCTCAGTGCTGGGCCTCAGGTCGTTGCTTCAACCCCAGTGTTCCTCTTACCCCATTACTTAGACTCTGTTGCCATTTATTTATCACCTATCATATACCAAGCATGCTATATCTTCTTTTTTGGCTTTCCTAAATACAATCTTGAAATGTGATCATCAGTGGAGAATTCAGCTGCCTGAGCCGCTCACTGCATTTCCTAAAATGTGAATTCAAACCCTCTCCCTTTAGTATCTTCACGTGAGAAATGAAAGAGGTTCTCTGCACAAGTCAGTCTGTCTGTCTGAGCACTGGGGGCTCTCCCAGTTCCACAAGTCCCTCCCTGTTTATGTGCCGGACAGGTGTGAAACCAAAGCAGGGGCAGAGTTGTTCTGTCCAGGGAAGATGAGTGCTCAGAGGAAATGTTTTCACAGTTGGAGTGCAGGGAGAACAATGATGCCGATCCCACAGAAAGGAAGCTCATGGGGTGTCTCCGAGTCACAAATGGAATAAATTATTTGCAGGGACTGTGGTTAATGTTTGGTCTGAATGAGGCCCACACAGCTGGGATGCTCCACACTTTTGATCTGGCCTTTCAAAGTTGGACGTTGCCAGGAAATTGCATTTAATGGACTGGAGGCTGCAGTAGAGAAAATGAGGAGGGATTGTTATGAAAACAATAGAGGCCACTCTGCTGCCCCCACTCCCTCACACCTGTTTTTCCCCACAAGGTCCCTGAGTCTGAGCTTTGGGAGGGAGCCTGGGTGGGCCCCAGCCCGATCTGCTTGTGGTCAGAGACCTGTGTACGTGGGCACTGTCACTGCATCCTCTCTACCAGGCCAGTCACTTTAGCCACAGGAAACCTCGCACCTGCACTTCTCTGCCCTGACGACAGCTAACGTGGAGGAAAGTTGGGTCAGCCTTGTCAGTTCAGCTGAGGAACTTACACTCCTGGCCATGCCCAGCCCTTGAGCTGCAGTGTGTGAATATCCCAGGAAGTGATGCTGCAACCTGAGCATCACTTCTATCCTCTATCTTTTCATGATAGGACTTGAGAGTTTATTTCAATAAAAGAGGAGGGCGAACAGACCATCCTCAACCTACTAGGTTCCCACACCTGCCAGAGGGGTCTGAAGAAACATTTCCTTCCTTCCTCTCATTCTCCCCATTGTGGAAGTGACACCAGGGTGGACTTTCCGCATGACTTACAGTGCTGGAGGCAGGTGCAAAAGCAGAAGGGCCCAGAAATCAGCTGACGTGGCTGTGCTTGCTAGCTTCCTATTTCCATATGACTGTATATTACCAGGGGCTGACATACCAGTGGACAGAAATTCCCTCTTGTGAGAGAAGTATTGAATTTAGTAGTTTCACATCTCCAGGGTGTGCACCCTGATGACAGTGACGCAGAGGTGGCTGTAAACACAGGATGAGGAACACAGATGCTCAGCTCATTTGGTCTTCAGTAATCCTTTGACACAGAGGAGGCAACTGTCAATATTATCCCACATTAGTCAGATGGGAACATGGAGAGTCTTCGGGTCCTAGAAAGCAGGCCAAAGAAAGGCAGATTTAGAGCTGAAGAACCGTAAATTAATAAGTGTCTAAATTGCATGGCCAAGGTCTTAACATGGTGGTACAGTTGGTCCTTCACATCCATGAGTTCAGACCTGTGAGTTCAACCAATCAACTTCAGGTC
The DNA here is from genome assembly GCA_963574355.1 of Loris lydekkerianus. Lineage (NCBI taxonomy): Eukaryota > Metazoa > Chordata > Mammalia > Primates > Lorisidae > Loris > Loris lydekkerianus. The sequence goes on from CAUYPK010089121.1 coordinate 53,719, forward strand.
AAAAATATTAAAAAATAAACCAATAAAAAAGAACACACAAAAAGATAGAGTATGGAGTATAACAACTATTGAGATGACATTTGTAGTGTATTCAGTATTATAAGTGTTCTAGTGATGATTAAATAGTATACAAGAGGATGTTTGTAGGTTATATGCAAACACTACACCCATTTACATAAGTGTCTGAGGATGTTGTATACGTGGGGACCCTGGAGCCAGTTCCCCAGGGATATGAGGGGTGACCATAACATGCTACGGGAAGTAGAAGGTGTCCAGGAAGAAGAAAACCACTTCTACGTGAGATGTTGGTCTCCCTTTTGCCTAGCATAGTCAGGGGTAGAAATTTCAGACAACAGAATACTTAGTGCAATGGCCTGTTTTCAAGAATCTCTTATGCTTATTTAAATCAAGTCTTTGATTATTTACATAGCTTCATAATTTACTCTTCTTTAAAATGTATTGGGCAAAGAGCTACCACTCAGGAAGTCACCAACCTACTCTTTATCAGTTTTTCTGATGAAGGTCTTTTTTCCTTTCAGGAGTTTGGCCAGATCTGTTTGGGGGAAGATGCTATGAAGGTCTTTACTGGTTGCCCATGTTGTTTTAGGGCACGTGGAAAATGGAATGGGCCTTTTTGCCTTAATCATAATCTACTGACGCGTATTGTATAAAACATGAAAAGCCACATTAAGAAGGGATTAGGGCAGGTACTGAAAGTGACTGAATAATATATCAGGTATAGTCTCAGGCCTTGCTACAAACCAATATGGAAACAGCTTTGGTGTGATAAAAAATATTGGGTGGACAGACTTTCACTTTTCCTTCCTGGACATCAGTTTCCACTTGTGCATTTGTTAAGGTGACAGTTGCTGCTATAACAAGTAAACTCCCTAGACCCCAGCAGCTTAACACTGTAAAAGTATTAATATAAAACCCTCCAATTTGCGCAGAGGGCAACTGGGTGTTTTTGCTGCTTACTAGTCTTCCACATGGTCATTCAGTGGTCAAGGATCTCTCCATATCACATCTCTGCCCTTTTTTTAGGAGATGTCATCCTTGCTATTGAGCTGGCGGATGAGAAAAGAGCTAAAGATTATGTGGGAAGTACTTTTTCATAAATACTTCTCATATCTGGGTGGTGCCTGTGGCTCAAAGGAGTAGGGCGCCAGCCCCATATACTAGAGATGGTAGGTTCAAACCCGGCGCTGGCCAAAAAAAAAAAAAAAAAAAACAACTTATCATATCTTTTCACATTTCCTTGGGTAAAAATCAACCACATGGCCACATTTAACTGTACATGAGGCTGTGTATTTCAGCTTTGGTCAAGAAGAAGGAGAAACAGATTTGATAAATAATTACATTTTACTTCACCTTTAAAAATGAGGAGTTGGACTAGACCACTAAAGTTTCCTTTTGGGTCTAAACCCAACCACTGCAAGATTCTAAGGCTCCTGCTCTTCATAAGCTCCTGACCTTGGGCATGAAAGGACCCATATGTGGCATTCCACAGGTGAAGTCTATTCTTCATTTTAGTGACATCGAAAAGAAGCAGTGTTTGAATAGTGAAGTTTGACAAGAAGCCTTCCACCAAGATTTGTTCAGTGAGTCCGTACACATCAATAACCAATAAAATATATTTAAAGAATTAAAAACAATAGGCAGTCATAATGGAGTAATGAGGACCAAACTTACTATCCTTCCATAAACAAGTAAAAAAGTAGACTATGTGGAAATAAGTCTTGTTAGACCCTAGAGAATAGACTACAGATATTGGAAACAGATGCAGTGAACCAATGCCCTGGATTCCCTCCCGGAGGTACTCAGGGTGTGGGTTTTGGGCAAAGCCTGGTGCTGTTGCTGAATTGAGAAGACAGATCCAGGGGCTCAGGCAGGTGGAGGTGCTGTGCAGAGAGAGGGACAGAGAGTGCACTGGTTTTCCCTTGACTCTGTGGCTGGTTACTTATCTAAACATGCGGAGTATAAAATCCTATGATGGCAGCAAAAATCTTACATAGGCCAAGGAGATGTTCCAGTTCCATCCAACCAAAGTCAATGGACCGCACTGAGTGCTTGTGCCACGTAATCGGGATACCAAACTCGTCACACCTGAGAAGTAGGACTCAGCTAGCCCTGGAGTCAGTGCACATGGAGAGAGTGTGTGTTTTTAGTTGTTGGGTGCAGTGTTCTGTACATGCTAATTACGTCATATGCATTTGCATTATTCACGTGTCCAGGGACTCTACTGATATTTATGATCGCCTGTTTTTTTTTTTTTTTTTTTTTTTAATGACTGCCTGTTTTTTTGTTCAGTTACTGAAAGAAGTATTCCATAATCTCTGACTGTAATTGTGGATTTATTTATATTTTTAGCCTTTGGTTCTGCCAATTTTTTTTATTTATATATTCTGAGATTGTATCATTAAATGTATTCAAATTTAGAGTTGTTGTATCTTCTCATTGGATCGATCCTGTTATCATAATGAAATGTCCCCTGGTCTAATATTTCTGTATACAAAAGAGCTTTCTTTTTATTAGTGTTTGCATAGTATTTATTTTTTCCATTTGTTTACTTTGGAATTTTCCTGTATCCTTATATTTAAGGTCCATCTCTTATGGGCAGCATTTTGCTTTTTGTAAATTCAGGCCAATGATCTTTATCTTTTACTTATATCACAGCCTATTTATATTTAATAAAATTATTGTTTATTTGGTTTGAAAGCTATTATCCTGTTAAATGAATTTCTGGGGCATTAGAGTCAAAAGATATAGTCAGGCTTATTTATTAAAGAATTTAGTTTACCCTAACTAATATAGAAAATAATCTTTGCGTGGATGGAGCTGGAATAGATTCTTCTTAGCAAAGTATCTCAAGAATGGAAGAAAAAGTATCCAGTGTACTCAACCCTACTATGAAACTAATTTATAGCTTTTGTATGAAAGCTATAACCCAATTATAGCCTAAGAATATGGGGAAAGGGGAAAGGGAGGGTAGGGGAAGTGGGTGGATGGGTGGAGGGAGGGTAATTGGTGGGATCACACCTACGGTGCATCTTACAAGGGTACATGTGAAACTTACTAAATGTATAATATAAATGTTTTAACCCAATAACTAAGAAAAAGCCAGAAAGGCTGTTAACCAGTGTGATGAAAATATCTCAAATTGTATATAAAACCAGCGCACGGTACCCCATGATTGCATTAATGTACACAGCTATGATTTAATTAAAAAAACTAATAAGTTACTCTTTTCAAAGCAACTTGTGGGATTAAATACACTATTATTGGGTAACATTTATTGATGCACAAGTATACTCCCCAATGAACATAGGTCCTTTTGCTCTGAAGTCTGTTATCTGACTCTACTCAACGTCTCTGCCTCCCCATGGAATCCTCCCAGTCTACTGAGTCAGGGAGGCTCCTCATCTGCTGCCCCTTCAGGTATTGCATCTTATTACATCGCTTATTTACAAGTTTCTATGTCTTGTGAGCATAGGAAACTCCTTCCTGGCAGGGATCATGTCCCATTCTCTTATACCTCAGTCTCATACAAGGAAAGCTCTTAATGACTTTCATTGAATACATGAAGAAAACATGATAAAGTTTGGATTCACTCCAAAGGCATGAGCTTCAATGGGAGGAATACGTAAGGTCTGCTAAGGCCAGAAGCAGCCTTAGAAAGTGAAAAACGATCCTGAAGTTTCCATTTGTCAAGGGTTCCAAAGAAGTTTGGGTTAAGCCAGGGATTGGACAGCTGTCTTTGGTTAGCCCAAGTTCACAAGTAAGGCCAAGAATATAGTCAGTCACTTTTTTGGTAATGATAGACAATTAGTTTGAGAAAGAAATTTTTCAAGGGTCTATCCCATTATTTATCAAATTTGGAGCCTATGAATTGCTTGGAATACAAAATTGCATGTGAAAATCATTGTGTTTGCTATTGAATAACTGACTAATCTGTCACTCACAGCCTCTGAATGAGGGGTCCTATCTAACTGCACCTGCCAGCTACTGAGTGCACCTGCAATTAGGCAATTGTGGGGGCAGTTTTTGTGCTTCCACTTAATTGCAGGGTTAAAATGGATAGTACCCTTCATAAATCTGGACTATTATCTCATTTTGAGCCTTTGCAAATATAAGATGACCTCAGGAAGAGATGGAGAAAATATATGGTTTTATTTGCTGCACACAAAATTAATGTCAGTAATCTAGTGCCAACATTCCTAGGCTTTTCTGTTCCAGTAAGAAATTTAAGTATATTGAAATCAGCCAATACCCCAAAATATGACTTACCACTTCAATGCCTACTTTTGCAACTACTTTATTATGACACACATATCCAAAGTGGTTCTATTTCCTAAAAAGTTTCCATGATTACACTATACTTGTTAGAGAGCCTTTTGAAGTGGTTATTCTAGTTCTGTTGTTCACAGAAAGAATATGGGACCCTACTGAGACTAGGCTGTTTACATAGTGGACTCAATATGCAACACTGGAGTGTGTGTTTTGATCTGTTCCTGTAAACATCTACTCCATCTATTATTTAAATTACTCCTTTTTAACAAAAGTACTATGTTAAAATTTGGTAGGGATTTAGAAAGATCTTGCCAATATTTATCAACTTAGTGTTTTTGGTTTTGTGTTCCTACTTGCTGTGTGGGGGATATAAAGTTGAGCTGTTGTATTATATTTTCTTCCAAAATCAGACTTGCTTCTTGCTGCAGTGAGTCTGGTTACCTTCATGGAGGTTTGCCTCAGCTTTGCAGCTGAGGACATGCTGTTCCCAGGGTGGCCCCAGCCGAGGTCCCTGCAGAGAAAGAATTGGGACCAAGACCTTGTCAACTATGCCCAATGTGGGATGCCCTAAGGTGACCTTCTCCCTGGATCTCCCTGGCGGAGCCATGGTCACATCACTGGGCCTTGCTATCTGCCAGCTCTCTCTGCCCAACCCTGCTCCCTCCATTTTTTTAATAGGTGTTACTCCCTAAAAAAACGGATACACTGGGTACATTCTCAATTCTTTCTGGGCATCTGCTTCCAGGAGCGTCTAATCTGCAACCACCATCAAGTAAAGACAAATTGGGTATAGCTCAGAAGACGTTTATTTTAATGAATAGTTTCAGAACCAAGGCTTCTCTCTAAAAACAGTCTTTAAGGAAATCTATATTTCTATGAGATTATATGAAAATTGCCTCTTTTCTATTTCTTGAGTTCCTTTTTCTCACCATCAATATCAAGGGCTAAGGTGTGTAAAATGGCTTATGGTAAAAGAATGCATCTTGTAAGGGCAGAACCTAAATTTCTAAGGATTTTTATTTAAATTATTGTTATTATTACTATTTATAGAATAACATAAATACTCTATAAATGTTTCTAAGTGAAAGAGAAGTTAGCTCTAAATAAGTGCTACATGCTGGAAGAGACATTTACCTTTGTGTTATTATATCATCGAAGTAATGTGCTATCATTTTATTAACTTAATCATCATTTATTAAACTTGGATTCCTTTTTAGATTAACTTTATTACTCAGCTGAATAGTGCTCTTTGGCAAAAATTGTACTTTCTATCTGCCAAAACCTACATTGCAGATCTTAATTTTGCCTCTTTTTTCCATAACCATCATGCTTACTGTTTTCAAACTCCCAACAAATACTAATATTTGAGATTTAAAAATGAGCAGTTGAAATTTCTGGGAATTGAAGAGAAACTCTAAATCATAAGTTAGTCTGTCTTTTGTGATATTTAATTATGTATTTTTAATTATGAGTGATTTAATAGCAAATCAGTTTATTTCCCATAATAGGACTATACTTAAAGTTTTAGAAGCTTTGTGTACACAAAATCATTAAGAACAAATGTGTGGTTTATTATTATTATGAACTGATGTATTGTGACAAGGTCGCATGTTTTGCTAAGTGCAGAAGTGAGCTTTCTTGACAGAGACATCTGATATAGAAAATGTGAAAGAAGAAAACTGTAGCACACAATATATACAAAATAGAATCAATTAAAAACAATAAGATATAATCATGAATATTTAAAAGTTTCCATTCCTAATAACATTTTCAAGCACCTATAGTATGCAATAATTTTGTTTTTTTTCATAACAAATATTCCAAATTTTCTTTCATTTTGTGTTAAGTTGGTCAAATTAAAAATGTACATTCAAGCCACCTTCAATTTGGGCACTAGGGCCATGTTGCTTGTTCCTTGACAGTAAAAATATTTTGCCTACTCGTCCTGGTTTTGGTGTTGTCTTTAGAATCAATATTACTTTTGCTAATTCAAATTTTTATATCAGTTTCTGATTTCATGTAGTATTTCACAACATTTATTTCTTCTATTAAAATATTTACAAAGAACTGTAGCCTATGGAAAATACTCAAACATTGAAAAATACTAGGGAATATTATGGAGTGTTGTTCAAATAATGTGACACTTGGATCTGCTAGTGCGGTTAACAGATGTGCCCAGAATCACCTGTCACTATGCTAATTTAAGGATATATTTTATTATTTCTTGAACACCACTCATAGGATTTGTATAAAGTATACAGTGTATAAAGGAACTAATATTTATCTTATTTGTAATTATGATACACCATTAGCAGCAGACAGGTCCAGAAGGCACTCTGATGATAACTCAGTAACAGCTAGAAGCAAGAGCAACTATCTAGGTTACCGAGCCCCTCTGTGGCTGTCCTGATTTCTAGAAACATTGACCTTAACCTTGGACTCCATGGAAGGCATTTTCTGCTCTTACTTTTGACTTGAATCGATGGCTTCCGTTGAACCAGTGACTTGATTGCTCACTGTATTTCTTGCAGAAACATCATAATAATTATTCTGTTTTCACAACTGATTTTTCTTAGGACTTGGGATTCAGAAAAATATAAATTTCCTAAGAAAGCCAGGGAAGGATTTTCTCCCTGTCATAGAAACACTGATAGTTACCTTTGGTCGTGTGTTGGGCTGTGCTTGGAATGCCACCAGAAGAAGAAAGCCTGAATTTTTCTCTCTTTGTGCCCTGTATTCCTGGGAAGATGCTCTGTAAACACTGGAGGTATTTTTGACAAGTGACCTCTTTGTGCCTCAGTTGGGTGTGTGACTGTCACAATCAATACTACATTCATGCCAAAGCAGCTAAGTGTGAAATTCCTGTTCTTTTTTGGTCAACCAAACGAATTTAAAAAAACAACCAAGAGGGTTGGGGTGAGAAAGGGGGTGGGATGATTGGTCCATCAGCAGCACTGGGAGAATTTCTTTAATTAGAGAAGTGATTAGTAGGAACGCTTTTGCAAATGTTCTAGCAAAGACAAGAGAGTTTGCCACTTGGGTGAAGCAGGGTGGCACGTAGAAAGGAGGCTGAAAACTTAGGCATCTGTCAGCACACCTTGCCAGTTGTCTCTAAACCCACACACAGTGTCCTCCCAGCACGAGAGGGGGAGGAAGAGCGTGAATGTGAATCTGCAATCCAACACTTCCAAGGCCAGAGCTGTGGGCTGGACTCAGCCTCATTCCACACGGACCACAGCCTGCTCAGAGCAGCCTTCGTGGAGCGTGGAGAATATTCCCTATAGACATAATATACCTGTGTCAATAAGAGAATGGGCGACCTTCTCATTTTTCTCCCACACTTTATCTTAACATGGTCCGAGTAGAAACCCGACAGCCAAATACTTACCTGCTGGGCAGACACTAAAACAAAAGTTCTGATTGCCCACATGCACGTGTGTGGTTTTTGTTGTTTACGAAACTGAGTTTATGAAACCTAGGATCTTTTAATCAAGGAAAATTTTGTCTCTGTGCGTTGAATGAAGAGGGCTCTGAAACAGATAGATCCTCTTACACGGGGTCCTCGCCATTCTGAAGCTAAGTGTCCTTGGAATTTTCTACAAGATAAGTGTACTTTTGTACATTGAGATAGCAACCTACCTTCATGAATTTATAAAATAAACATGTATATACAAGATAAGGCTGTTATTCATTTTCAAGTGGTTTGTTGGCTCATTAATATGAAGTTGCCTGAATCAATACACTATAATTATGAGTCACATCCGTGGGTTGGTAGCATATATTAGACAGTTGATTAGATTAGCACAAATATCACAAGCTGATTTGCCATATACTGTATTATAGTGATGTAGCATTGGAGGTGATGATATGTTTGTGAACATGTGGAAAGCACATTTTTTGCTTGCAACTGGTAATTTACTGCTCACTCAAATGCCATAAATACTGGTTTTGGCAAAGGGAAAATCATGGAATTTATCTCTGATCTAAACTGTGATTTGAATTTTAGGCCAGAGAGCGTTTTTCTGTCTGTGCAAGTTGTAGTCTAACTGGTTACTTTTATTAGTCCCAGAAAGGCTGTCCTTTCCCTGAAGGATGGTAAACCACAGAATAACGGCGGGTCCCTGGCAGGACAGGAGGAGTCAGCCTGGATTTGGCTCCTGAACCGCCCGACCTCCCTGGGCCTCTACTTTATCTTCTGATGTTTGGAGGATCTCACCTTTCCTTCCAATCCATATGCTTTGTAATTCTCTGATCTCAAAGACATCCTCAGCAAACCTCAGATTCCCTGAACTGTAAATTCCTGGGATCCCCAAGCCTCATCTTGTACCATATTTAAGATGTCACAGAGGAATACAGAGGCAAACTTGGGTAACCTAGGCAATGTCAGACTGGCTCAGGGATACTTTGGATGTGAGGCACATTTAAGTAAATGATCTGGTCAGATATTTATTTACAAGTGTGTTTTCTGAACAACCTGTGAAGCATTAGCTAGCTGGGTCTGCACATTGTTTTTCCCAGTTCGTGGGAATGCTCAGGAGCACGGAGGCCCCTGATCGGACACCTGCAGTGGCTTCCTCTTGGCCTCGGCTGTTTCCTGTGGCAGAAGAGCAGTGGTTTGTTTCTTGGCAGTGGCTGAGTGTCTCCTGCCCTTTCCTATTCTGCCCTCCAGAGAGTGGTGCTCTTTGTTCTGGGGTGTGAGCCAGGACAGGGAGGGGAGGCTGGTCTGGACCATGGATGCTGCTGGCCTCTGGGGTCCATAGGGAAGCCTTAAAATAGAACAAATGCTTTTTTCCAAAAGCCCATCAGTTTTGTGCCCAAACCAGTTAAGCATGGATATTTAAAACAGATTATCTCTGTCATACAATAGTTTCTCTCTAAACGATTATATAGAGCCTCCAACCCATCCATCCGCTCATTCATTTGACAAATATTTATTGAACACCTGCTAAGTGCCAAGTCCTCTGCTCAGCGAAGCAGCAGAGGGTAAGGAGAGAGAAGCAGCCCTCACTGTGACGGTTACCCTGTGTCAACCTGTCTGGGCCATGCCCCGCAGATGCCTGCTCAAAACCCAGTCTACATGTTGCAGATCAGTCCACCCTCCATAATGTAGGTGGGCCTCATCTAATCAGTTAAAGGCCTTAATTGGGAGGATGGGAAAAAAAAAACAAACTAAATTCATCAGAGGAAGAAAGAATTCTGCCTCCAGATGGCCTTCAGACTCAGGCTGTGGCCCTCAGCTTGTCCCTGGGCCTCTGGCCTGCTAGCCTGCAGATCTTGACAGCTTCAGACCATGTGAGCCAATTCCTTAAAATCTCTCTCTCTCTCCCCTCTCCTGCTGCTTTTGTTTCTCTGGGGAACTCGGACTAATAAGCTGAGCTTCCTGTCCAGAGAGGGGACAGTGAAGTGAGGTAGGTGCACATACGGCAGGACTCGCAGTGTTTAGAGACTGTGACAGTCTCCTCGGATGAACGACATCTCAGAATACTAAGCAGAAGTTAGCCAAGGGCCTACGGGGAAGCAGTCACGACACATGGAGGAAATGACACAAAGGGAACCTGGAGGAGGAGAGAGAGCAGGGCGGCGGGGCCAACTAGAGCCCGAGACAGAGCGGGCAGAGGCGCAGCCTGGGACCCGGGCACCTGCCTCACTCTGCAGGCTTCCCGCTTGGCACGTGCGCCTGGGCTTCTGAGCGCTGTCAGCTACCGGTTCCCCTCAACAGGAATAAAAGTGCGGCACTGCTACTAACAGCTCCTGTTACTTTCTCTCTGGCAAGCGTGTTCTAGAGGCTTCATTAAGTACTCACTCAATCCTACCAAGTGTGAGGATCGCTTTCATCTTTTAACGGGTGAGGAAACGAGCAGAGAGTTTGCCTGACCTCCCAAGCCAGTAAGGGCTGAGCCGGGTCTCCAAGGCAGACCGTTTCTCTGACTGCGAGTGGAGGCTTGGAGCTGTGGATTCACTGTCTTGCTCTGTTGGCCAGGGGCCCTGCAGCCACAGAGCACCGAAGTCCCAGTACTGGCACGTCCTTCTCCTGATTTGATTCTGGCAGGGACCTGGCCAAGTTGGAGGGGTGGCTGTTATCACTCCCCATCTCCTGAGTGAAGAGACCGAGGCTCAGGAGCTGGCCTGGCCGGCGCCGGTCCTGCTCACCGTCAGACACTCACCGTCACTCCGGTACGGTTTCTATGGCCAGTACCTTCCTTGCCAAGCCCTGCCCAGGATGTTTGGGTCAGAAATAGATACTTTCTCAGCTTCTCAGACTCTCAGGCTCTGGTGAGATGCGAAAGAGTCACAACTAGGAAAGTGTACATACTTTCACATGTCCTCCTGCCTCTCCCCACCTTCAGAGGATGGAGCTGCTGCCCCTTGTGATGGAATTTCCTTCTCTGTACCTGGGCAGAGTTCTGCCTGTTAATAGTTGTGGGTTCAGCGTGAATCCATCCTTCTAAAGCAGTGCTTCTCAACCTTCTTAATGCTGCGACCCTTTCATACAGTTCCTCATGTTGTGGTGACCCCCAACCATAAAATTATTTTCATTGCTACTTCATAACTGTAATTTTGCTACTGTTATGAATTGTAATGTAAATAT
>CAUYPK010089122.1:0-29640 GCA_963574355.1 Loris lydekkerianus
CTGGGAGATCCCTTCCTCCTGATTCAATCTGCCTATTGATGGTCTGTAACACTGTGAATTGGTGCCCTATTATCACTGCTCCCTTTTGCTCCTAAGCCACCACTCCCACCAGCATCCCAGAGCTAAAGTGTATCCAAGTAAGGCTGAGTACATTGGATATTTTTTCTTCCATTCTTGGGATACCTTACTAAGAAGAATATGTTCCAGATCCATCCATGTAAACATGAAAGAGGTAAAGTCTCCATCTTCTTTTAAGGCTGCATAGTATTCCATGATATACATGTACCACAATTTATTAATCCATTCATGGATTGATGGGCACTTGGTTTTTTTCCATGACTTAGCAATTATGAATAGGGCTGCCATAAACATTCTGGTACAAATACCTTTGCTGTGGTGTGATTTTTGGTCTTCTGGGTATATGCCTAGTAGAGGAATTATAGGATTGAATGGCAAGAAAATGCCAGGAAGGCTATGTTAACCAGTGTGATGAAAATGTGTCAAATGGTCTATGAAACTAGTGTATGGTGTCCCATGATCACATTAATGTACACAGCTATAATTTAATAAAAAAAAAAAAAAAGTATTATATAAAAAAAATCAAGTGAATCCAAGATCCTCATTCTCATTAATATCTCAGATTTATTATATAAGATACCTTGGTCTTGAGGATCTGAATGTAAGGGTCTATTTGTACTTTGCTTTGCAAGCTTATACCTGGGCAGTGCAAATACCTGTATGCATCGTAAATTTTTATCATTGAGGCTCAAGTACTTAGCTCTTTAACTCCAAATATAAATCAATGTTTTAGAATTTAACCCCCTAAATGCTGATACTGCCTGTCAAGTGAAATTCACTTCCTTCTGTACTACTGACTATTTTCACTTTCTTTAAAAGGTAAACTAGACATGTTACTCATAATCATAAATTGGCATTTTTCCTACATCTCTACATAAAAATATATTACCTGGAATAAATGGCAAAATCTTCTTCTGAGAGGCCATCTGAGAGGTTAATTCCATATACCTCTTTCATAGGCTGGACAACATTCTGGGGTTGAAAAAAGAAAAAGAACCAGGAATAATTTTTAGACATTGAGCATATGAAGAATTTCCAAAGATGAAAAAAATGAACCTGTGAATTTTTCCACAAACGCAATCACAATGTTTCTTTAATCTATTCATTAAACTTCTTAGTTAATGAACTAAAAAGGTTGATTTCCATTTCTTCTAAAAATAGTTTATTTGGGGATGTAAAAAAGCTCTGTTAAATAATTACTAGGTTGCTTTTGTATAATGCAGGAGTTGGCTACATATTTCTGTAAAAGGAAAGGTAGCAAATATTTTAAGCTCTTTGGATTATACCTTCTCTGCTGCTCTACTCAGCTCTGCTGCTATAACACAAAAGTTGTCACATACAATACAGCAACAAATAGGCTGGGTTCTAACAGTACTTTATTTACCAAGAAAAGACAGTAGGTTAGATTTGGTCACTCAGTTGTAGTTTGCCAACTCCTGGAATATAGATTCAGTTCTTGTATTAGCACATTTTTATTTGCCGCATCTATTTCTAAATGACTTTTGGCTATTTTTAGAAATCAAATTTCCTCAAAGCTGGATTTGGTTCTTTTGTTATTTAGTTCCATCTGTTCTTCCCTTAACATGGAACCTGTGTGCGTTGGCCACCCCAGGGACTGTAACAAACTGCCAGCCGTACGATACATACGTGGGGTGCACGTCTGGTCTATGAAAATTAGGTCAAGTTAAGGAGGTATGAATGTAGGGAGGGGGCCACCTGTGTGTTAATACTGAACTGGACAGATTAATTTCCCACTGGAGCTATTCAAAGACTGAGGGCCAGGTCCAAATCCTACATCCCAGGAATAAGTCAACCTCAAGTAGATGGGCCACTCGAAGAGGGACAGTATTGTCTTAAAAATTCTGAAGTGGTAAGAAATTCACCATTATATGTGGGAGCAAAAACATCAGTTTTATTTTAAAATATAAACCCTTTTTGATAATGTCTACCCTGAATGTACTCATCTCATGCAGCGTGGTGTGAGTGAGACAACAGGACATTTTCTTGCTCTCAGCCTTTTAACTGAAAGCAGAATTTTAAAGATCATTTTCCAGAGCCTCAGGCTAGACTGTGTAAGTTTCCTTCCCCCGCACCTCGGTCACTTTGGTAGTGTCCCCTGTGTCAGTCATTTTCACGGGAGTGGAGCGCTGAGACACAGAGCCCTCCTCTTCCCGGTCGGTCCCAGAGTCATCCTCAGAGCTGCTGGACACAGCCTCCTCGCTGGGGGGTGGCGGGGCGCTGGCTGCTGTTTTCCTCTGTAATACAGCTTCTTCTCTATTGCTTTTGTTTCTTTAAAAAGATAAATATGGATGTAAAGCCTCTTTAAACGAACCCTCAGCACTATGTATCACTCTGTCCTAAAGCCTTAGGCCTAAGGAAGCATAAGAAAATGACTCTGAGAAATTACTTCCTGGAGTCAAGTTGTGCTAAAGAGAAAAGCTTAATATTTTTCCATGTACATATACTGAACGTATATGAATGTAAGCCCTGTTATAACTTTCAAAAATATATTCAAATGCACATGCAGAATGCAGAAAAGTCTCACCATTAGACTACTGAGCCTTCCTTTGGTTTGGATATTTTCAAAATTTATGGTATAAAAATAGAAGACTATATGTTTGAAATATTAGCAAAATTATCTATAACTTATAAAACCTTCACGAAAAGATCAAAAGTCAATCGACTCCATGCATACTTGCCTTTCTCCTATGAATTTTTATTAATCATGGTTGACCCAAATGAGCAACTCACGAATATAAACTGAACCTTAACATTTATTGTTATCAGTAAACAAGCATATTTACTGAAGAGTAGGAAATAGATAGGAAAAAACAAAAAACCCCTGTATTTATACAATTCTTTACTTTTATTTTAGTGCCAAATTTGAGAGTAGTAAGAATATCTTATTTATTTTCATCTACCCAAGACAGTACTTCAAGGATATCTTTTTAAGTTCAGAAAACATTTTATAGTGATACTTTTCACATTTTTAAAAAAAGTTTATTATTTCACTCATACTTTAAAAATTGTCTAGAAGAAACAAAAAATGCCATAATATTCTGAAATGTTGTAAGAAAGGAAAATGCAATTTTATTTGTCTATGGGTTAGATATTGTAGAAAACAATTCGTTTCTGACTCTTTGGCACTAAAAATTAACGTTACTAGCATTACAAACTAATACCGCTGGACATTTATTTATTTGTCCTGGGAACTCCCTGAATTATAAACACCTGAAGTCTTTCCATCTTTTAAATTCCTCTTAGCACCTAGTCAAGGTTTAACATGAACTATATAAAGGCCACATGAGTCAGCCACAGAAATGGTGTATCTGGAAAATACTAATATATGTCCCATTGTAAAAACTGAATGTAGCTAAAATCTAATTAAGACCCCATATACATCCCCAAATAGGATTAGGACTCTGAATCTATAGTCTGGCCAGGTTATCACTGGGACTAGGTAGTCAGAGAGTCTTACATCAGAAAACAGCACGTTTCACTCCAGTCTAAGCATGAAGATGCCAATGCGGTACACATTCTTCACTGGATATGATAGAATACTTGCTCCCCCCTCCCCCCCCGGTAATGTTACAGTAATAGATAGAAAATCCACTGAGTTCTCTGTTAGAGTGTATTTGTTTTTCTTTTCCTTAGGATGCCAGTAAAAATAAATACAATAAATAGGAATTTTTGCTGAAGTACTTTATGTTGTAAACAGAGAACACTGAGCTATTTATACGACGTAACACAAGTATCTGTTACTTGCCTTTATGCCATCTTATATTCCCAATTAAAAACAATAAAATACACTGCATTGCTGACATCCCATAAATTCTGCCTTCAATGTTTAATACTGCAGTGAAACCAGGGCTATAACCTTCTTGTGTAGATGCAATAAGTGAACAGTGCCCCAAATAATATGATAAGATTATGAGTTTTGGTGGAAATTATATTACAAGTGCTATTATTTTATATGAATCTTTAATATTTCATCGTATTCACATCTTACCCCAATACTGATTTTCCAGTTTCATCCGGTTTACGCACAGTAAATGGACTTGGATCAATGCCAACAGTCTTAGGCATAAAGTCCCTGAAGAAAGATGAAAAAAAATTTCACACAAATTACTGTCTATCCAGATGACACTGACTTCCATTTCAATTACCACTCTTGTAATGCTCCTTAATTCTTGGAGCTACATATATTCTAAGCTAAATGCTTAGGTGATCACAGCCATAAAAGTCCCACGAAGTAACAGCATCATCTAATTTCATTGTTATCAGTCTTCACCTCACTGTGGATCCTGTATTATTACAATGTTTACTGGAATGGTGTTGCCATCTGAACTTCTGCTAGAATGTATACCATCTGGTTATATATCATAATTATATGATAAGGTAAAATTAAACTCACAAAGGCCAGAGTTAAAATACTAAGTTGTTCAGTTTTATGGACATTTGAAAGCCACACCTCTACTTAAGGAGGGAGACGTAATTATCAAAAACACGGTGGTACGAACTGAAGAAAATATCAACATCTACCTAATTAGGTTAAGGTTAATTCATTAAAACACTGTTGGAATACTTTAAAGAGGAACTTTTAATTTACCACTTACTGAGATAAGCTAAGGCTTCTTCCTTATCACGAGAGAGCTAACTTCTTGTTACTACAGAAACCAGATTAAATCCCACAGTAGTGCCAAAAAGACAACAGTTCCATGATTTATTATAAGACTCATGGCTTTTGGCAAGGATACTGCTGAATATTACATTTTTTGAAGGAAAAAAAGTAACTTGAATCTGGCTAAAAATGTCTGTTTTAATAGCCTGAAAATGCTTTAAAGATGTAACTGGCTTAATTTTTTCTTTCTTTTTGAACATACATAGTTGATCCTCATTATTTGCAGTGTCCATGTTTGGGAATTTGTTTACTCACTAAAATTTATTTGTAATCTCTAAAATCAACGGTTCTCAACCTGTGGGTTGTGACCCTTTGCAATCAAAACATATCCTGCATATTAGATATTTACCTTATATTCATAACAGTAGCAAAATTATAGTTATGAAGTAGCAACAAAAATAATTTTATGGTTGGGGGTCACCACAACATGAGGAACTGTATTGAAGGGCTGCAGCATTAGGAAGGTTGAGAACCCCTGCTAAATTGACATGTGTGTTTTCGCAGTCATTTGCAGACATGTGAGCTGTCCAAAGCTGAAGTTCCCACCTGAAGTTCAACAAGGTGCACTATGCTCTTTAATTTCTGTTCTCATACCATAAACAACTGTCTTTTCCATGGTCTATTTACTAGCACGTTTTTCATATTGTTTGTAGGTGATTGCTGTTTAAAATGGTTCCCAAGCATAGTGCTGAATCTGACTAAGGTTACCAAGCACAAGATAGCTAGCTCTGATGTGCTTTGTGGAGAAAATACACGTTAGATAAGCTTTGTCCAGGCATGAGTTATAGTGCTATTGGCTACAAGTGCAATATTAACGAATCAACAATATATATAGATGCTCCTCAGGCTTGTGTCCTGATAAACCCATTGTAAGTTCACAATGCATTTAATACACCTAACTTACCGAACATCATACTTTAAACTAGTTTCTGTCTTTAAACAGAAACACACATGAAAATATTGACTGATTAACAAAGTACTGCCATCAGAGGCTCACAGGAACTGAATTTTGTATTTCCCTTAGAGGAAATGGTTCAGTACTTAACTACCATCACTCCCACAAACGAAATCAACTATAATAAGTCCTCACTTAATGCCATAAATAGGTTCTTAAAAACTTCGACTTTAAGCAAAACAGTAAGTAATGTTACTTTGTTCAACATCACTTCAATTAAAATCTCAGTTTCCAAGAATCAATCAATCTATCTATCTGTCATTTATCCTTTGTGGACTTAAAAAATTCTAGAAATGAAGTCCATATAGTTAAAACTGCTAAACTTTAACAAGCTTAACTGAAAAATCAAGCAAGTAAGAATTTCAATTTTTCCTGACCACCTGAAACTGAAGTAATACGTAGGGTGATTCCAGGAAACAAAAGCTCAGAATATGTTTCTACGTGTACCACATAAAGTTTAAGCAAATATATACCATATCCAAATAAAATACAAAAATTTAAACGTTAGTATTAAATATACTAATAAGAGATTTGTGTCCCCAATTTTCTTATTCTGGACCCATCATTTTTCCTAAAAAGTCCTATCCAATTCTAAAAGAGACACACAAAAATGAATTAGGTTCAAAGGTGACAGACCAGGATGGAGAGTCAGGAAACTACGTCACATGTGCTATTTAAGAATAAAGAGTATTTACCATGAAAAAAATAACATTCCTTCCTCAGATATCCAGGTTGGCTCTGCATCCGTAGCACAGTGGTTACAGTGCCAGCCACATGCACCGAAGCTGGCAGGTTCAAACCTGACCCGGGCCAGCCAGACAACAATGACAATTACAACAACAACAAAAAGTGGCTGGATATTGTGGTGGGTGCCTGTAGTCCAAGCTACTCTGGAGGCTGAGGCAAGAGAATCACTTACTCCCAACAGTTTGAGGTTGCTGTGAGCTATGATGCCATAGCACTCTACCAAGGGCAACATAGTGAGACTGTCTCAGAAAAAAAGAAAAACCCAGAAGGTTGTCATACAAAAAAGGAACCATAGGGTATCTCAAAGGTTACCATAATTAGGAAAAATTAACAAATTTACATTATATTTTATTGTGTACTTTTAATATTTTAATTATATATCACCGTGTAAAGAAACATTTTATAAAATTTTATAATGAACATTTTGTAAATAAATATTTAGCTACAATTTCCCATTTCCCCTACATATGTATATATGGTGACCTTTAGGGCACTGTGTGCCTAATAAAAACAGTAATAATAATAATAGCTACCATTTATTAATTACCTTCCTGTAGCAATACTACATTAGGCACCTAGTATGAATATGTGTGTGTGTGTGTGTGTGTGTAAGAAATAGAGGGGGAGAGGGGGAGAGGGAGGGAGAGAGAAAGAGAGATAGATAGATAGATAGACAGATATGAGGAAAATAAGCCTCAAGACAGTTTGGGTAATTTTCTCAAGGTCACACAGTTAGGCAGTGGCTGACTTAAGATTTATATCCCAGTCTTTCTTTCAGCTTTTTCCACTAATTTATGTTAACTCCCAATTTCTTTGTTCAGGGAAAAAACTGAGTTTATTCCAAATGGTGAACAAGGACTAATGGGAGGCAGATTTCGATTTAAGAACAGGGAAGAATCACCTCCAGCTGTCTAAAGGTAGCAAGGGCTGCCTCCTGAAGTAGTGGGCTCCGATCACAGAGGGTACTCAAGAGGCTGAACACCCTCCTGAGAGCAGGCTTGCTGAATGGATTTCTGGTAAAGGCAGGAATATACACTTAAACTAAAAAAAATTCCCAAAGACTTGCAGCATCACAGTACTTACGACATACCGTGCTGAACTTGTCATAGCCAAGCAAAAGGTGTCATCAAAACTACTCAATTCATACGGCCGAAAGAACTCGTTGTGGATATCAATCTCTTCTTCATATCTGTGAAATTTCTTCACTATCAGCTTCTTTAAGTTTGCAGCACAGATAACTAAGAGAGACACTGCCTATTACTCCAAAGTTTTTTGATTACACCTAGCAAACATCTGCGTGATAGCAAGTGGGTTCACATAGAGCACTGGGACAGCTCCCTGGGGGACCCGGCACTAGGTGAGGCGAGGCTCTTCCTCTGGCGCCTGCATCTGGAGAAGAGACGTGAGGTGTGTACAGAAAACACAGTGCCAAGCTGAGTGCCACAAGCTCTAAGGCAGCAGGAGGGCCTCGGAAAGTCCCAGGTGGCTGCACGGAGTTACT
Source organism: Loris lydekkerianus (assembly GCA_963574355.1). Taxonomy (NCBI): domain Eukaryota; kingdom Metazoa; phylum Chordata; class Mammalia; order Primates; family Lorisidae; genus Loris; species Loris lydekkerianus. The sequence goes on from CAUYPK010089122.1 coordinate 7,963, forward strand.
TAAAGGGAGCTCCTTAAATTCCTTCCTGTTCTTAGATTCCCTCTGCCTTCTAGCTAAAAATCATGCAGCTTTTTCACTGAATTTTCCTTTATATTTCAAAATTCTGTTAATGGATTTAACAGGATTTGAAATGTTAGACAGGTAAAGCCCTTTCCTTTCTTCTCCCAGATCAACCAAACTTTCTTAGCAATATGAGTAATAATTTTGCCAAGAATTTCAAATTACAAGTAGTTTCCAAAATGAATTAATAATTTATTAAAACTAAGAATCTTTTGCAGTCTTGGTACTTGATGGCTTTCACTCCCAGAGGTGGGATGGTGAACCATGACTAGACGGTGTCCTCAACCCGAGCCTTCCAGGCTGGCAGTAGACCCTACCAGGAACGCTTTCATAAACAGAACAGTGGCTTGTCCAATGCAGTAACAGAGCCAGAACTAAATTATACTTCAAAGGCAGCAATTATTTAAATTTGGAAATATCATTCTAATGAAGTACATTTAGGGGTATTACTCTAATATAACTTTTTTCCTACTCTATGACAAATTAATGCAATTTAAATGTGACTAAAATGTCCTTTTACACACATCTGTACCTTTTTTTACTGCTTAGTACAGGAAAAAAGTATTAATTTCTTCTTGTAAATGGATCCTTACAACCTCTCCATTCCCCTCAAATATGCAGAGATATAACATATTCTATGAATTATAATATGTAATTGTAGAACACAAGATAAGGTACTGGCCTACTCGGATAAAAAGACATATAACAATTCCCCACCCTTTAAGAAGGTAGGAGACGCGTATGACAATCCCCTCTATACTAAAATAGCAACATAACACTGAGTAGCCATTCATTCCTTTCTAATAAAATATTTTAACAGAGGATTTAAAGCCTCAAGTTCATTTACTTATAACTCTTATAACTCTAGTTTTTAGTGTAAAAACTAAAGAGAAACAGTTACCTACCTTCATCATAAGGCAGTGGTAAATGCCTTATTACCTCTGGTGTCCACCAGTGAGTGTAACTATACAATCAAAAAAAAGTAAAAGTAATGTAAATGTTGATTTTCTACAACTCATTAAGTAACCAGATTTTTATGGTCTATATTAAGATGTCACCATCTATTTCAAAGTTAATACGTTTTCTTTTTAAAACACGATTGCAAAGCTTTTGACACAGTAGGTCTTCAAGATGTGAATTCCCTTCCCAACTCCTTTCTTCCTTCCACATCACACATCTGCAAAAATACCAAGAATATACTGGAGGGTCAAGATGCTCTGATGTTAACCTACTTTCAGCTGAAAACGACTTTTATCTGTGAACCAAGCTGACTCTGTGAACTGCAGTTTACTTCTCCTGAGGACTGTGCCTACAGTTACTCTGCCTCCATCAGAGGTGAGACCTTGATCAAATCCTCCAACCAGGAGGAGTCCCCTGCACATCGTTACCTGATAGATTACTTTTTATACTCTGCTATATGTTTACACATCTGTGTGTATAGATAAGATAGTTAGGCAAAATCATTAAGGAATGAATTTGGATAGTCCTAATGAACAAGTTCCTTTAGAAAACAGTATAGACTCTTTAATTTTTAACTGTAAATACTCACCACTAGATTATAATCAGAGGGTAGGAAATTTCACTTGTCTGGATTTCTATTAGAAGGCTCGTCTGCTGTAAGCAGAGAATCTGAGAGAACCCTGGCTTGCCTTCTCTCTGAAAACTGAACTTAATACTAAGTCAAGTTCTGATGAAATAGGAATGCAGAGGAAAAGTTCTATGTCAAACTTCCTGAGAGCTGGGAAATGGAATAATATGAAATGGTATGTCAAGAATTAAAAAAAAAAAAAAAACATAAAAACAGATTCCCAAATGTTAAAAAAAGAGCCTATTGTCAAAAGTGCTAAGAAGAGAATTTAATATAAATGAAAGCATTTCTAAAAATAAAATGTTGAAATTAAAATCTTGAAAATAAAATCTTGAAGAAAAGGGGGGAGTTTCCAAATGAAACTCTCCTGGAGGTGGCAAGCAGAAGAAAGCCCACGAGGGGGAAGGGACAGGAAGCCCCATGGACGGGGGTCGGGAGAGGACCATGACGACAGGAAAGGCTCCTGAAGTTGTTTTAGCCTGATACACACTTTGCAGCAGCGCTTCCCAAAATCCAGTGCACGTAAGCAGCATGAGGAAGATTCTGAATCAGTAGGTGGAGCCTGAGAAACTGCATATGACAAGCTCCTGGGCAGTGCCAAAGGCGCAGACCCTCAAACTGCTTTTTCATTAGTGAGGCTTTGCAGTGGTTCTCAACTGGTTCGCGACCCATAGGAACTGTGTTAAAGGAAGGTCGAGAACCACTGCTTTAGAGCATGGAAAGAATAGAGAAAGAAGAAGTCTGCTGCTTGTGGAGAATTCCTTCAGTCATTCTATATTTATTAAGTACACGGCGTGTGTCAGCCATTGTTCTGTATGTTGGAAGTGTCATGTTGAAAATAATAACAGAGAAAGAAGAGCTGCTTAATTTGAGTATTGTTTCTATCTTCGCATAGTACCAGCCATAACAAGTTTCATGCTTGAAAGAAAAAAACACAAGATAAGGAAGAACTGTGTACAACCCAGGAGACAGCAGGAAGCGGTGGCGCATCTCTAAAAGCAGGCGAGTGCCCTGGTGCAGCTGAGCTCAATATTAAGCAACAGTGAAGCATGGAACTTATACTAGGAATGGGCAAGTGTAGTTTTGAAGCTCAAAAGTGAGAGAGTAATAGATTCCAAAAACTGCACATCAATGAAGTGATATTAACCTCAGGAAGATAGCAGTATTGGATGGAGATGTGTTTTGAAGGACATAGAAAGATGACCAGGGACTAAAACAAGCCAAACCAGCCAAAGCTCATTTTCTTTTTGAATGAAGAATCAGACTACCAGATCAGGGGGAGGGAGAAGACATGAGCCGTTCGTTTAACCCTTTCCGATCCTATGTTGGACAAATTTTCCTGTTCTGCTCCGCTGTTGGAAGACGTCCAAGATGTGGCAGCGTGAGAGAGGATGCCTACCCAAGGGGGCAGGCGAAGAACGTTAGTGAGCACTGCAGACAAGAAATGCAAAGAGCTTTATGTGCCAGGAAGAAATAAGGCTACAGATGAGAGCACAGTCGGTTTCAAAGAGAGAATTCAATCCGAGCGCTACAATCTGAAGATGTCTACAAAGTAGGGCCTACAAATTTTTTACCTGTGTGATTCAGAAAATGGTTATGTGCTTCTCACATCCCCTAGTATGGCAAAACAACAATAGAAAGTCTTGTTTATTCTGATTTGCCATTTTCACCTCAAATAGTGATTCATACGAGTGGTTCAGGCTATCACATCTACATTGACAGGGTCTACACAAGCCCTCAATTTGCTTGGGAATTGCTTAAAATGAAAATACATGTAACAGAAAGAGTCATGCTTCTGGGAAGGATTTTCCAAGTGAGCTAAAAAAGAAGAAACTTCAGTAATATGAATTTTGTGCCTATCAATGTGATATGAAAATAACGTGTCTCTCGTTCCATGACAAGAGGGTCATGACGTGCTAAGTACATTCTTTGTCCCTCGAACACACTTGACCACTGGTTATAGGAAGAAACAACCTGTTCAATTTGAAAAAGTTATTTTAGAATACACGAAGTTTATGGGAAGAGTGGACAGAGCTGATCAGTACTGTGAATGTTACAAATTTACAAGGAAGTCCACAAATGGTGGAAAATTTCAAAAACACTTCAATTATTTTATGTAACTTAAAATAAATAATAAAATCATCAGATGAGTTCACAGTTATGTTTTTTTTTTAATTTAAAAACTGTAGCATAATTACAAGTAAGCCACCAACCTCTTTCCTGCCCCAAATAAATAAGAGCTGGGGAGAATGCGGGTGGCAGAAAAATTGCATTGGAAAGGAGAATGCTTCAGGTAAACTGTGTCTTCTGAGAATATTGTTACCATTTTAACTTTAATCAAAATAATATGTACTGGCAAAAGTCAAGAAAGCCAAAGTCCGTGGAGGCTGATGGGAGTGGCTCTGTGACATTAGTATCCCTGCTTTAGTTTCTGTGTTTCTTAGTGTCACCAAGAGTGGCTGTGTTTCCTGGAGGAAAAGAACACTGGAATTACCAAGCGCATGCTGCTTAGACACTATACGTGAAAAACCAAATTGAGTCCTTAAACTTTAAAGTTCTTTAGATGTTCACGTTTGCAGAAGAAACTGGAAAATGATGTTGCTGGTTTGCTTTAGTGGAAAACAACTTCTGTTCCAGTGGAGCTCCAACTTATACTCACTGACAAAGTTTGGAAACTCTGAGAGAAGACTCAAAATATTAATTGCCAACCCCAATTTCCCCAACCTACTAGTAGGACATTGGTAATACTAAACTCATGGCAGACATGTAGTGAAACTCACTGCGTTAGCCTACTTGATCATTTTCCAAAAAGAAAAATCTCTTATATTCAAAATAATATCAAATCTGAGTTTACATAATAGACTTGGAAGAAAAATACCTTCTTCTTGTTGGTAAAAGTCTCATGGTATTTTTGTGATGCAAATAAAAATCTGTTGGCAGTTCCCAGAGATGAGGTTTCCCTTCATTGGGATGGAAAACTCCCAGGAAGAGATTAATGGAATCTTGTCTATCAGCATCTAGAAAGCAAAAATACGTATTTCAGAAAATCCATTACTGATATATATAACTCAGGAGAATGTTTTCTTAGGAGGACAGCAGTACAACTGTCACTTCATAGAACATACCTCTGAAAGTCAAAGTAGTGTTTATATTTCAAAATGCACACATATAATTTTCACACACACACAAAAACAGTCACCAAGGTTGTGAGCAAAATCTTGCTTCAGAATATCCTTTTTGCTCCATATCTCTTATGTCTAGAGAGAGTAGTGAACATAAACTGCTTCTTGAATTTTGAGAAACTCTTAGTAAGAAAACTTAGACAGTAATTTAATTTTTAAAATGAAAATATACCCTCCCCACTTGTTAGTTTACCTGAAGTAAATACACCTGTCCTTCATTGCAAAGACAAGCAAAGACATGAAATAAACAAAATGACGGCGTTTCTCTCCATGTTTCCAACCTTGAACAAGTCAGCCAGTTTGCATTTGTTTCCACTTTTAATCCTTGAAAAGATAGTCTCTGTTTCTTTACTCGAGACAATGTTTACAACATTTTTTCCCCTCAGCTGTGAGCCCGGGCCATTTTCTTTCTTAGTTAATAATGATGGCACATAAATAACAGCCTCATTATAACTATTCAACCACTCCAAAATTACCTTTTCAAACTGTATCCTGAGCTAATAAAACCGACTCTAACATCCTACTTCCTTTTCCTGATCATAATTTGGTAAAAACGACAGTAAGCACAGAAGGGGTCTCCTGAACCACCCTCCCCATTCTACATCCTCTTCCATTGTATCCTTCATTCTTTCCCTTCATTCCCTTCTTTCCATTCTTGTCTCAAAGCCCTGGATATTCAGTTGTGGAAGACATCTACAATATCAATAATAATAATAATAATAATAATAACCTCTTTACAAAAATGAGAACAGGACTAACAAGACAGCACAATAGAAATGACTGCTTTTGGAATAAGGTAACACTACCATAAAAGCAATTTTCTTTGAACTATACCAAATACAGATCTATCTGAGATTATCAACATTGTCCTAATTGGGTTATGTGAACCTTTCAGTAAAAAAAAAAAAAAGAATAAATATGGTACATCAAACATGTATTTTATTTACTAGTATTTTGACAGGAAGCATTCCATTAAAATATCACTTACCTTTCACGCTACACGTAATATACAAAAGGGATATGTTTATGTACTGAATATATGTGAGACTTTTATTCCACTTGTTGAGAGAAAACATCACTATTAAATAATGCAGACATTACTGCCCCAACTTGCACCCTGGTTACATAATAATACAAAAGTAAACATGCAGCCTTGTACTGGTTACATACTTTATGCTTCTAAAATAGCCTTAATGCACTTAATAGCTACTTTTATCTAGTACTCCAAAATACCTTAACACTAGCTAGAGAAGCTTTGCATTTTTCAGCCATGTTTTCAAGGTGTTTTTCATTCTTTAAACTTAATAGGAGCGTCCTTTAATTTTTAGCAAGTATGGTATGGATAAAATACCATGAGAAACAACAACAACACAAAAAGATACTCCTTCAAAGGAGCATAAAGATGATTTTTTAAAAATACTGATGTTGTTATAACTTAAAATACATCTATGATGTTTATAGTCACTTACTAAGCTTGGGCTATAAGGCCAGTCCTAATGAATTGAGCATCTTCTCCTGGCTACTTTTGAATGCAAGTAAGATAACCATTTCTAGGAAGATGGTAGTTCTTTGGTATGGACCAGAGTTTAAAACTGGTAGGTTCTCTTTAATTGTGGATAATGAGAGGGTAAAATGATTACCTTTCAATCATGCTTTTAAGGAAAAAGAATGGGCATCCTTCAAAGGCCAAATAACTGAACATTAACCAGTTTTATTATTCACTATACTGAAACAGATCAAGCTTAAATATAACATTCCTTTTTTTTTTTTTTTTTGTAGACAGTGTCACTCTGTTGCCGGCTAGCGGGCCAACAGGTTGCTTAGCTCAAAGCAACCTCAAATTCCTGGGCTCAAGTGATCCTCCTTCCTGCCTCAGCCTCCTGAGTAGCTGGAACTATAGGTGCCTGCCACCACACCCAGCTAATTTCTTCTGTTTTTAGTAGAGGCGGAGTCTCACTCTTGTTCAGGCCGGTCTTGAACTCTTGAGCACAAAGGATCCTCCTGCCTCAGCCTCCCAGGGTGCTGGGATTACAGGTGTGGGACCCTCCTGCCTCAGCCTCCCAGAGTGCTGGGATTACAGGTGTGGGACACCGTGCTAGCAACATTTCTCTTTAAATAGACAAAAAATAATTTACTTTAGAATGAAAATATTTGTTATTCCAATATTAAGTTTGTGACAAAATAGCCTCTGAAATCAGTAATAAAATGAAATGTTCAACTAATAATACTATTTAATTTTGGGGGAAAGCGGTGACAAATTCAGATGTCTACCTTATAACATATATTGAAATAAATACCAATTAAATGCAAGAAAGACACAGATCATCCCCCTAATAGAAAAATATGTACACAAAATTTTCAGGAGAAACAGAAATAACTAATGAACACAGAAAAATTCCACCTCACTAGTTTTTAAATAAATGGAAATTAGAATAATATACCAGTTTCTACCTATTAAGTTGCCAAATACTTTTCAAAGGCACTACCACACCCGGCCAAGGGGAGCACAGAACAATTATATTCTTTCTGAAAGTTAATTTGGTGCTCTCCTACACTCTCTCTCTACATATATATACATATACCAGTTTTTTAAGTCTTAGAAAGTATTTATACCCTCTGATCTAATACACATGCTTCCAGAATTTTCATATGATCAAAAATATGTTCAGAGACATCTGTTTAGAAGGACTCTAAATGTAAAATAACAAATAATTAAATTATGATTCTTGTAAATGATACAGTCCTATAAAGCTATAAAAATCATGTAGAAAAATATTTAAGGTCATAAAGATCACTCACATTACCTAAAAGAGCAACAACAGATTATAACTGATCAGCACAGTAAGGATCATGTTCTTGTAAATATGAACCTTCTCTGGAAGGTTGGGATTATACAATTTATTTGTGAGCTATTATATACTTTGTATAATTAACATATATTCCTTTTTCTTTTTGTTTGTTTTGTTTTTTGAGACCGAGTCTCAAGCTTTTGCCCTGGGTAGAGAGTGCGGTGGTGTCAAAGCTCACAGCAACCTCCCACTCTTGGGCTCAAGCGATCCTCTCACCTCAGTTTTTCTAATTTTAGTAGCTCAGGCTGGTCTTGAACTTGTAAGCTCAAGCAATCCACCCACCTCGGCCTCCCAGAGCGCTAAGATTACAGGTGGGAGCCACCACGCCTGGGCCTAACATAGATTACTTTAATAATTGAAAAAATTTTTCATTCAAGAATCCACTCTGTTGCACAATGGGATGAAAGACTGACAAGGACCTGGCTCCAAGAGGTTTACATTTCACAGTAGGTCAAGGTCTTTTCATAGAGTATAAGTTCTATGAAGAAAATAAAACAGCAATGTGAGAGTGAGGAAAGAAGAGAGGGACACTTAGGTTGGATGTCCAGGAAGGAGGCAGAGGGACCTGAGCCACCTCTAAGGATGAGGAGGTATACGTATACCATGGAGTACTACTCAGCCATAAAAAGGATGAATTAATGCCTTTTACAACAATTTAGAAAAAAAAAACAGAGACCATTCACCAAAGTGAAGTATCTCAAGTTGGAAAAAACGAACACCACATGCTCTCATTATTAAACTGGAATTAACTGATAAGCACCCGTGTGCACAGCAGGAAGTATAAAACTCAGTGGAAATCAAGGAAGAGGGAAGAAGGGAGAGAAAAAAACACAACGGGTACAATGAACACCATTTGGGTGAAAGGTACATCTACAGCCACGACACAAGCATTACAAAAGTATCCATATAAGCAAAAACATTTGTACCTCTTAATACTAGGAAATTTAAGAAAAAGTTGTTGAAAAGTTGAGCAAGATGGAAGAGAGAAAAGTGACCGTTGGATTTGGCGATGTGAAGACTGCTGGTAACCTTGACAGGTACAGTTTTAGTGTTAGGATAGGGCACTTACCGAGTAGAGTGGGTGAAGAGAACAGGGTAGGAGAGAGGAAACAGCCAGGTAGGCAAGTCTTTCAAGAGGTTTTGCTTAACAGAGCAGAGAAATAGCATGGTAGCTAGAGGAGGATGTGGGATTAGGGATAGACTGAAAGGGTGAATGGAAAACATTAACATGTGCTTTTATGTTAATGGGGGTGATGCTCTAGAGAGGGAGAAACTGATGATGTACAGCATGGTGCAAGATCTCAGGGCAGCACAAGAAGTAGGATTCAGAGAACGTAAGATTCAGAGCAGTGTCATAGTGCTGGGTGAAGCGTCGCAGTTGGCTTAAGACGGGGCAGGGACACCCCCAGCACTGTAACACAAGGGTAGAATCTATGGGTGCAGAAAAGGACATAAGAAGAGGGAGTTCCCTTCCATGACTTTTACCTTCTCACTGAAGCCTAAAGCAAGGTCATCAGCTTAGACTGGGGTGTTATAGGTTTAAGGAGAGAGGACAATGTATGAAAAGTCATTTTGGAGAGTGCGAGAACAAACACGCGTGGAAAATGTGGAAGACTAGGGCTGTTTTAAGTGTGCTTTAGAGAACTACTGTCCGTTTACACTAACAGGAATAAGTTGCAGTTTTTTCTGTTGCCACTTTTAACTTCTTTAGTTGAAGGGGAGGTAAACAGAATGGGGCTTTAACCAGAGTTATCGATGTTACTGAACATGGTATTAAAACTAACATTTACTCAATGGTTTTCTTCCTGCCACAGTGAGATACAGCTACAACTAATTCACTCAAAATCTTGCTGTTGCAAGGATAACCTTAAAAGGCCATCCCACTACTCTTGATAAATTGAGATGCTCTCAGCATGCTCCTTGCATTACCCTCTGTATGCAGTGGGCAGAGAGGGAAAGGACTGTCACCAGGATCTTAAAGCAGTGTCATAGTGCTGGGTGAAGCGTCGCAGTGCTGTCTTCAGTGACTACGGCTTTCTATGTGTGCTTAGCTTTGCCATCTTTACCCTTTAGCCTTCCTTTTTACATCTGTTTGAGGAGGACATGGCTCCCCTCATGCATACATACATATTAATACATTCACATTTAAATTACACACATATGTGTAGGTATACATATTTATGTAAATTACAACAGAGCGATTATTAACTGCTGCAGGTGAAGAGGATTTAAATTTAACACTTCAGCAATAAATTAGAGGCTTACAAGTTTTGAATGTAAAATCAAACTAGAGTTTAACAAGGCCCTTAAGGGAATTAAAATCTCTTCTTAACACCCGAAGGAAAACACCTGTATTTTCTCTATAAGGCTGAGGTTCCTAATCCCTGGGCCACAGATGTGGCCTGTTAGGATCCAGGCCAGACAAGGAACCCAGGGTGCACAGCAGGAGGTGAGCAGCCGTGAGCAAGTGAAGCTTCATCTGCATTTACAGCCGCTCCCCATGTAACATATCGCTGCCTGCGCTCTGCCTGCTGCCAGACATCCTCCATAACACACATCGCTGCCTGTGCTCTGCCTCCTGCCAGACATCCTCCCACCCCAGCCCCACCCATGGAAAAATTACCTTCGATGAAACTGGTCCCCTGGTGCCCAAAAGGGTGGAGACTGCTGTTAGACGACATCCTCAACTACCTATGGAACTAGTTATGTTAGAAACTAAAAGATAACTCCTAGAGACACCCCAACCCCACGTATGCTAGTATGGGAAACCTCAAGAACAGTTTTAAAAATGAGTGTGAAAATAGCTAGGCATTGTGGCAAGTGCCTGTAGTCCCAGCTACTCAGGAGGCTAAGGAAAGAGGATCACTTGAGCCCGAGAGTTTGAGGTTGCTGTAAGCTGTGACTCCATGAGACTCTACCAAGGGTGACCAAGTGAGACTCTGTCTCAAAAACAAAAGAGTCCAAGAGAGGATCAGGTAAGTCACCCACATAGCATCAATGTGTCTACAATTCCTAACAACCTAATTTCATGGCTCTAGTTTCTTAATCAGTATTTTCCTGACTAGAGGAATAACATGAAGAAACTTTAAGTTTTGCAAAGTTACCTTGAGTGCTTTAAAGAAAATTATTCTATAATATATTGTCGTCATTATATAATACCCATTGTACTTTAAAAATAAGTTGTACACTCCTTGACACCATGCTTCTTAAAATAAATGAGTCTGTTTTAGCCACATTATTTAGGAAATCACTCTCGTCACAGTGATTCCTTTTTCGGTTGTGCATAATTCTGTCTCACCTTTCCAGGACGTGCACAGCATTTTTCATGATCACCTTTATCTTTTAACATTACTCCTTTCTTTTTTAAATCATGTGCAGCTACACATTCATTCTCTCTGTCCTCTAGCATGTTACTTGGTCCTTAAGTGTCAACAGTGATCCCCCATTACAGGGACAAGGATGACAGGAGAGGGACGTGTGCTCGTTGGCACATGACTTATAATTACACCCCTTCACCTCCCCCATAACTTGTATAAGTGGAATTGTCTCCCCCCAAAAGACATGTTGAAGTCCTAACCCCTGATGCCTGTGAATGTGACCTTATTTGGAATTAGAGTCTCTGTAGATATAATCCAGTTAAGATGCAGTCACACTAGAGTAGAGCAGGCCCTTAATGACTGGTGACCTCTTAAGAAGACAGAGAATGACACGGAGAGGAGGAGAAGAGCATGAAGACACAGACACAGGGAGAGAACGCCATGTGACAGTGGATTCAGAGATTTGTGTTGGCAAGCTGAGGAACACCAAGGATTGCTAGCAACCTCCCAAAGCTGAGAAGCAGCAAGGCTTTCTCGCTGGGTCTTCCTTCAGAGGGAGCACAGCCCTGCTGACACTCTGATTTTGGACTTCTAGCCTCCAGAGCTGTAAGACAATAAATTTCTGTTGTTTTAAGTCACCAATTTGTCCTATTTTGCTACAGCAGCCCTAGGAAATTGATATGCCCCTTGTGTGTATTTGGAACCTGCAATTTGCTTCTGACCAATGGGATACAGCCATGATGATGAGATGTCACTCTCATGATTACAGTACATTACACAAGACTGTCTTTCTAGAAGATTCACTCTACAGACTCTCTTTCCCTTGCTAACTATGAAGAAGCAAGCTGTTACGAGTCCTACAGCCAAAAGGAACTATAAGAAACTGAATTCTGCCAACATATGAGCTGGGAAGCTGATTCTTCCCAAGCCAAGCCTCCAGATGACAGGACAGCCTAGCTGATGTCATAACTGCGGCCTGTGAGACCCTAAATAGAGGACCCAGTTAAATTGTGCCTAACTTTTGGCATACAGAAAGTGAGGTGATGAATGTGTGCTGTTTGAAGCTGCAGAGGCTGTAGTAATTTGATACACAGCATAGAAAATTATTACACTTGAACATAAGCCCAGAAGACTGGCTTCAGATTCTCTGGGCCCAGAAAATGCTGAAAGCTGACTCATGGACGCTTGTGAGGTTCCCACCAGGGAGAACTCTTCCGTAGTCCCCCTCGGCGTGGGCCCACGCATCTCTTTTCATCAGGGAGTTTCTTGCAACCCCTCCCTTATCTCCACAGGTATCCAGTGTTAACCTCCTGGTTCTTGCTGCTCAGGTCTCTGTCCTTGCAGGGACCCTAATGGCTAGGCTCAAGGACAACCCTATGCTGGCACCCTCGTCCAGGAGACCCACATCTGGTCACCAGAAAACAAATCAAGTACCCTTTGGCCCAACCCATGGTAGGAAGGCAGGAAGTTCCTGGCACAGCAGCACTCTCCTCAGCCCAGCTCTCTGCGCTAGATTTGAGATGCAGCAGTGTGAGCCTAGGCCTGATGTCACTTCAATGGCAGGGTATCACATCAATCCAGTGTCCTGTTAAAGCCCACTCTCTTCACATGAGGTAGAGTGGGAATGGGGGCTAGTCACTGAAGGCAACAGTTCACTCCAAAGGACCTATTTACCAATTCTCTCCATATTCTTCAAACTTTATTTATTTATTTATTTATTTTGAGACAGAATCTCACTATGTTGCCCTCAGTAGAGTGCCGTAGCATCACAGCTCACAGCAACCTCAAACTCTTGGGCTTAAGCAATTCTCTTGCCCCAGCCTCCCAAGTAGCTGGGACTACAGGCACCCACCACAACGCCTGGCTATTTTTTTGTTGTAGTTGTCATTGTTGTTTAGCTGGCCCAGGCTGGGTTCGAACCCACCAGCTCTAGTATATGTGGCTGGTGCCCTAGCTGCTGAGCTACAGGTGCCTGCCCCTCAAACTTTTTTATCCATAATCTGGTTCAAGGGCTGAAGGCTCATGGAATAGATCACTAAGCACTTCCTAAATTCTATGCATGGGGATTTGTCCCACAACCACTTTGATCTGCGATATCCATTGTACTGAAAATTTCATAAGAACAGAGGGAAAAGTGCCATTTTAACCACCTGTAACATTAAGTATTCCCAAGTTATAAGAAAGTGAGTGAGTATAATTTAATCCCAATGCTACAATTCATTTCTAGCTGACATGGAGGTTTCATTTACATTCTTTGACAATGGTCAAGACTTTGATCTCTATTTTAAAAAATAATGATTCAACACCTTCAAAATATTATCTATATAGAGGGTGTATATAAAACTTGTGTGCAATTATAAATAGTTTAACCTAGTAAACTGCACACAAACTTTATGTCTACCCTGTATTTCAAGCAGAAAACAGAGAAGAACACACAAGCCAAGAAATTAAAGTATGGTGCTTTATACGAAAATGCTAATTGGGGTGCCCCAAGGCAAAAGTTCCCTATTTAAAATAGAAAATGTTCATTCATTCATTTATGGAATCTTTACTGAGCACCTTCTATGTGATAGATGCTGTTTTATTTAAACTTCTAAAATATTTAATTTTTATTTTCCTTAGTCTGATAGCTTTAAAAAAGTATGTGTTTAAGAAGAAATTTGTATGTCAGCATAAGTCTCAGAAATGCCTATTATTCCAGAATTACCTGAAAAAGCATTGCTGTAATATCTGGAGAGGGTTTGCATGATGTCTTTTGAGTGCTGGGTCCATGGTGCTATTTTTCTATAGGTTTTTACACGATGAACAAGTTGAGACCCACCATACTGAAGGGACAGAGTATCACCATGATCTTCATAGAGTTCCTCAAATAACCTAAAAAAAAAAAGAGAGAGAAATTCACATTAAAGAATTTTACCAAAATTTTTGTACAAGTTATCTATTTAACCGCAGACTCAAAACAAGTCTTTTACTTCAGGAATTCTTCTGAGCCTCTTGTTTCAAGTAGACTCTTCAACATCTTGCAGATAAAGGCAAATACAAATGTATTATATTTTATAGTAATATTCCAGTAAGCATTAAAGTCACAGAAAACACTAAAAAGGAAACCAAAACCAGGCCAAGCTATTTCTTTTTTTTTTTTTGAGACAGAGACTCACTAGGTTGCCCTTGGTAGAGTGCCGTGGTGTCATAGCAACCTCAAACTCTTGGGCTTATGTGATTCTCATGCCTTAGCCTCCCAAATAGCTGGGACTACACTTGCCACAATGCCCAGCTATTTTTTGGTTGCAGTTGTTTAGCGAGTCCAGGCTGGGTTTGAACCCGCCACCCTGCCACCCTCAGTGTATGTGGCTGGTGCCGTAAATACTGTGCTATAGGCGCCGGGCCAGACCAAGCTATTTCTAGCCATATTAAAAGACTCTGAACTTTTTCTGCAGCCTGCCACATGAATTCATTTCCCACAACAGAATTTTCTGTGCTTTATGAACGGCCTTCGAAGGAAGGATATGCTCTTGTCACAGGTGTCTTGGTCTGTTTCAGCTGCCATGACAAAATATCACAACTGGGTGGCTTATAAAGAATAAACATTTATTTCTCATAGTCCTGATGACTGAAAAAAACCCAAGTTCAATGCACTGGCAGATTTGGTGTCTGCTAAGAGCCTCTTGCTTGGTTCATAGATGGCATCTTCCCACTGTGTCTTCACAAGACAGACAGACTAGCTATCTCTCTGTTTTCTCTTTTATGAGGACACTAATCTCAATCATGACAGTGCCACTCTCAGATCTAATCACTTCCCAAAGACCCCACCTCCAGATTCCATCACTTTAGGGGTTATGATTTCAACATATGAATTTGGGGAAAACACAAACATTCAGATTACAGCAGAAAGACAAACCATATTCTTCCTTAGAAATATGTACCTGCTTGAGCCTTGTGTTTCGTAAAGTGCTGTTAATACTTTCATTGCAGTGATACCTCTGGATCTGGCCATTTGTAAACTGATGACTTTCCTAAGCTGAGCCTTTGTAATGATCTCAGACAACCAAAACCAGGTATCATTGTATTTTCAAGAAACAGTACTTCATGAAATATCATAGATGCAATGGACAATGAACAAACAGTAATCCTTAATGAAGAATCAATCTTTTATAAATCATATTTTTACTTAAAAATGTATGAAGGCACAGCACTTTTTTTAAAAATGCCATCTGGATTTGTTTTTTAAAAAAACACCCACTAATTGGTCTAAGCACTTTAGATTTATCTAAAGAACATGGTGTTTATTGGTAATTAACACAAGCAAAAAGGAAAATAAAATAAAACATGCAATACACAAATCTTTAACAGAAAAAATTACTGCAGAATTAATTTAAATAACGTCTTCTAACAACATAACTTTTGAAAGGCTAAAATAGAAATTTATTAATAAAAATCATTATTAATAGTCAGGTTTGCTTTCTGTCATTATTGGCATTCCTAGAGCAGAAAATAAGGCTTACCTAACCGCGTCTGTATCAAACTGCAGATTCGGTTTGTCAATCAATCCCAGGGAATACAGTTGATAAGCCAGAGCACACTTGCCCACCATAAACTGTGCCGTGTTGGTGCGATCCAAGCAGTCCACACAGTTGGTCCGCAGGATGCCGGTCTAGAGAGAAACAACTTGAGATGTTCAATCATTACTCATTCACCAAAACCATTTCCATACTACTTCAGTTTCTTTAAACAGAAGAAAGGCTGTGAGCCTTTTCTGAATGAATATTAATTATTTAGCTTTATGTAAAGTTAATGATCAAAATAATAAAGAACATTTTAGAATTGATATAAGGTTATATTTGATGCTTACTTACATTGCTGCAAGCGCATCATTAAACCTTCTAGCCTATATTTGAATTTACATCTTTACTTCAGCAAGATAAAACAAATAGCTAAAATTGTCCACATGTATCAAGTGGTAAATCATGGGCTTTTTCCTGATATGTCTCCTTTACTGTACAAACTAAATATTCAGTAGTTGAGGCCATGTCATTTTTAAAGCACAGTTAATATATATAATGCATATACCTAGCTTTTTTAATTCCTGTTTATGTTTCTATTTCCAGCAAAATTTAATGTATAGTGAAAAATCCATATTATTTTAGGTCCACATTTTTCCATGAGAGGTAAACACTAGCAGTAAGGCTTTTAAAAATCATTCTCAAATAACTAATACTTTTGCATTAAATAAAATGTATCTCTCCATGGCTGCTTACACAAAGCATTAGACAGTGCACTGTGGTGACAGATTCTATTCATTATGAATATAACAGTCTATACCTGCAGGCGACCAGTGGGAATCACATATCCTCCTAGTTCATTCCACCTGTATTTAAAAATATATTTTTAAAACCTCAATTGCATAATATACATCTACTAAATATTTTGGGTACAAGCTCTTTGTTAACAATCACAGAACTAAAGTAATAGAGCTAAAGACCCTGAAAAATCAGCTGATTCTGCACACTCATCTTCTTCCAGGTAAGTGAATATGCAAAAACCTGAGACAGACAGCTCACCACACTCTCCCCCCAAGACAGCCTAGGAAAGGGGCATCTTAACTTGCCCCAGTGCCTCTAGCCTTTGTCATTTTGTCACCCATGTTCAACCAAAATCTATCTTTCTTCCATTCAAACTTATTTCCTGTTGGGTCTCTACAGACATGAGTAATAACTGTGGGGCATCTTTCTGAACAAAGGCTTCTAAGCATCAGCGTTCTCACTCAGCATCAGCGTTCTCAATCTCCTGCTTTTCTCCGTGGATCCTTTGTTACATTCCTTTGGTTGTTTTTGCAGATTTCCTTTTAGAGGCTACTTACTTCCTCCATGTGCTAATGAACACATGGGAATGTATTTTGTTATGAAATACTATATAATGATATTAATACTTTAATTATTTAAAAGAAGGTGCTGTGCAAAAAAGAGCTAATGTAACAGGGCTGCTATCTTTAGAAAGTCCTGCTTACAAGGCTGGCCCTCAGCTGCTATCTGGAAACTTGGATTGGTAAGGGTTAGTGAGTCTCTGCCATTCCCAGGACCGGTAAGTAGAAACAATATGGTTTGTGTTGAACACCTTCTTTCCTTCTAGAAGTCTAGAATTTTCATACATGCTAGCAGAGCCTGCCGGTGTGACCAGCCTCCAATAAAAAGCCTTGAGTGTCTAACGAGTTTCCATGGTTGGCAACCTTTCACACGTGCTGTCACAACACGCTTCTGGGAGAATTAAGCCTGTTCTACGTGACTCCACAGGAAAAGATGCCGGGAACTTGGGCCTTGATTCCTCTGGACTTTGCCCCTTGAACCTTTTCCTTTTGCAAACTTTGCTTTGTATCCTTTCACCTTAATAAATCATAGTACAACAGAGTACAACAATATGCTGAATTCTTGAGTTCTGTGAATCTCGGAACCAGCGAGTGACTGGGGACCCCTGTCATGAATACACTAAAATTCAAACTATGACAAATACAAGCAATGCAAACTGTAACCAAAGGTTTACTATACACTAGTAGTCGGTTGTTTTTTGTTTTTTATCATTGTCTAATAGCTAATGATATTGACTAAAAATAAAATGCTGGAAATACACAATATTGGTTCCTGAAAAGATAAATAAAGCTTTTTGATTGGAAGAAGCTCAAAAAGCAGTAACGAAGATTTGTGAGTAAACAACTATAATAATAAATTTTATTTTCACAAAGATTTTAGTACTTAATCTGTAAGAAAAAATTTTCCTGTTCCTATTTAATAGTGAATTCACTACAGATGATTTTACTTTTCAGAAATATTTTACTTAATGTTTATTCCATGAAACAAGAGACAAATATCCCCTGGCTTCCATCTCAAGGTATGTGACCACCAAAGGAATCCCCATGCCCACAGTGACTACTGAGGACACGTGGATGGCTTGCCTGCCTGAAGAACTATATTCATCCTCATTCCAAGTAGAATCAACTGCTCATATTTAAAATATTTTTAAGAGCAGAAACTTCAATTTACCTTAAGTTTTTAAATACAATACATACTTTTCATCTGGCCGCAAAATGCTACAGTAAGAATCAGGACGGTTTACAAAGAAACCTGTTTTCTTCACCACACTTTCTGCAATCACATTTAGTCGATCAAGAACATTACAGAGCTTGCTGAGGAGAGAAGGAAGAATGACAAAAGAAGAACCCAAGTTTTAGTACATATTTACTCTTAGAACTAATGCAAAAATAAGTCTATAGTAATAATATTTGGGGATTTAATTTTTAAATTCCCTTGGATTGTAATTAATAGCAAAGCTGTAACAATGTCCAGAATATAATGTACTATACTCAGTAACTAGCAAGACTTGATGCAAAAGAGACATCAAAGGACCTGTAAGTTAATATCAAATATTGTTGATCCTTAATCTTGGCACATGACATCCCAGCAAGAGCTTTATCTAAAGTTTTTTACTCCTAAGAGCTGTCAGTCAAGTCAATGTACGTTCATAAAATGAATGGAAAGGGCACCAGGCACAGCGTGGGTGGGAAGGAAAAATGGAAGATAATGCAAATTGCAACAACTTGCAATCAAGCTTATACTGTGGGAAAGTGTGTGCACACATGCATGTGTGTCTGCATGTGTGTGTATATCTAACTACATAAAGGAATTAGAAAAAAGTATAGTGAATCAAGTACAGAACAATATAGTAACATTTTAAAAAATGGGAACTTCAAGTAAACCTAAAGCTTATATGATGCGTACTGAGCAAAAAGACAACGCGAGACTTAATAAAAGTTCCTTAGAAGAAATGAGTTTTGAATCAGACCTAGAAAGACAGAAGAGAGGTGGCACAGCATGGGGGAGCTGGGGGGGGGGGGGCAAACACTAGGAACAGAGGCTCAGGGATGGGACCTTGGCGGCTACATTTGGGACAGAGCATGAAGATTAGGTTTTCTGGAATAGAACAGCCCTGGGAATAAACAAAAAGTTATTACATTCTGAAACCAACCAGGCTTTAACATTACACCAAGGAGTTTGGATTTATTATGAACAGTCTGGAATGACTGCAGGTTTACCCACAGGTGACAATCTGAAAGTGGTGTCTGAGAAAGTGTTTAAATACCAAGACAGAAGAAAATAGACAAAAGTGAAGCTCACCCCTTCAGGGCACAGTAGTAGAGATGTTCTGAAATGACTAGATAATGCAAACATAATTTGCACATGGTATACATGATAGGTCAAAAAAAAAACAAAACCAGAGAGCATTTGGTCAATTCCTTTAAGCTCTCAAAACAGTCCCTCAGCAGACTGACCAGGAAATTAAAGGGCACCATTTTCTTTACCATAGAGATCAGCCTCCTGCTGATGTTATTCTATGAAAGGAAACTCTCACAGAGCATCACTCACCTCTTGGTGTACTTGGCCATATCCCAAGGAATATAGACAATAGTGTGCTCAGGAGGCAGAAACTGATTGAGGTAGGTCACAGCAGCCACAAGTTCTTCACTCAGAATTCTTTCATGCTTTCTTTTCTCTCGCTCCTGAATCAAAAGTTAAACATTCTCAGCATTCAAATTACCTTAAATCAGAGTAACCGACTTCTAACACATTTTCAGCTATGGTAAGAAAAAAAGTCTAAGTCTTCAATATTCTGAAATGAGACCTAGCTACTGTAACTGAAAGAAAAGAAATGCAAAGAAATAAATGTTTCATTGAATTAAGGTGGTAGACAGATACTGAACTCAAAAGAGTCCAGGAGATCAGCCTTCCTCCTAGGAGCCACACCCCCAAGGAGCCCGGGGCTCAACCCATACCCCACTGACAGAGAAGACCCTTCCCAAGGACCAGAAGGAGAGAACACCAACTTCAGCCAGCTGAGGGCCACAGAGAAATCAGCTCGTCTGAATGGACAATCCTCAAACTGGAACAGCAGAGAGAAACTCTCTCAGCCTTCAGGTTTTTAAATTCAACTCGCAAAATACTGAGAGATAACCAAGACAGCATTTTTTCTTTTCACACTGTGGTTGAATGAGCCAAGGTTGAGAGCAATTCATGACACAGACCCTTACCTTCTGCCCCCTGGCCTGTGGCACCTCCCTAGATACTGCCCAGCCTCTCCCTCAGGAGGGCCTGGCACGTTATGGCACAACTCTAAGGCTGGAATGTCAGCTCTGCCACTCACTAGCCACAAAGCCTTGGGCAAGTTCTCAATTTCCCTTGGCCTCCATTTTTTCATCTTTAAAATGTGGCAACAGTATTATCTTCCTTACAGCATTAATGTGAGGCTTAAATAAGGTAAAGCATGGTAAGTTCTTATCAGAACATATGGCACGCGGTAAGTACTCAACTGTAGCCCAGGATGAAGGAGGGAAGGGGAGAGGGATGGAAAGGGAGGTGGGGTGGTTGACAGAGGAAAGGTTAATTGTGGGACCTCACCTATGGAGCATATTGCAAGGGTACAAGTTAACTCTATCAAGTATAGAACACAAATGTTTTAACACTGTGATTAAATAAATGAACTGAAAGCTATGTTAATTAGTAGGATGTAAGCACTCCAGTTTGTACAAATAATCAACACAATGAATCCCACAAAGGCATAAATGTATTCATAATCTATGTATATATGACTTAATTTAAACAAAAATAAAAGTTAGCTATTTTTATTGTAATCCTGATCAGACCTTGATTTAGAAACAAAGAAAAACACTTTATTCCCCAATAATGACACTGAAATGATGTTAAGGTCCTACATCAAAATAAGTCTGTGCTATTTTCAGTCCTAGAGATCACCTTTCAAGTGCCATGAATAGATAACCTCCATGGAAACTAAAAAGGGTGCCTACTGTGTACAGCTGGATAAATCAAGATGGAAGAACTGCATAAGAATTAAGAATAGTGCTAAATCCACTTGGATGAAAATGTATCTAGCTTATTTTTATAGCTGGAAAATTATCTATCGGAAATTTTTCTCAAAAGTACTTAAAATCAACTAAGGAAACATTTTCTTTCTGAAATTCTTACATCTGCCATTTGGGAAATGGAGAGGAAAGGCTATTTCAGCAATCTTCATTCATCTGTGTAAAGAATCCTCTGTCTGGAGTGGATTAGTATTATTAGTATCTTGTTTAGTCAACTTGACTGGGGCTATAGACTCCATGAACAGCAAATGAAAACTTCACATACACAAGTTATTTTGCACATTATTTCAAAGCGTTCAAAGATTGCCCTAGACCATCCATGCCTTCAGATTAAAAACCTCTGAAGTACCATGTAGACTTGACCCCAGGGTGACTCCTGTTGCAACCCAGTTGCAGTACTGAAAGCATAAGGATGGCTGAAAACTGTCTCTCAAGCGGTGCCTCCAACTTTCACAGCTGGGGAAAAGTTCAGAGCACAGTGTAAACAAGAGAAGAAACCAAGGAAAGCATTTCCGTCTAGCAACTTCTTCATATAGTGGTAGAATACAGCGTTAATATCCCTGGTATCGCTCTAGTCACACATGTATTAGGTTGTTTCAAAGGCTGTGTCCGTTTTAATGTCATGTGTTTTTGTAGCACCATATCTCAATAAATATTTATTCTACTGTGTCGTGGTATATACTGATCGATGGAGAATTTTGTACTCTATACATTGATGCTGTTCATTTTTTTTTACTTTTAATTTTTTTATTCTTTTCAG